>JAIEZT010000004.1:72343-135035 GCA_019594935.1 Periophthalmus modestus | reverse complement strand
CTGACGCTTCAGGGCTTTTGTTATTTGGTAAAACAGATGCCTCCAGACGGGACTCGCCAGAGAGGCTCATGGGAGTAAAACCCGGGCACAGGTCCAAGAGAACTTTAGCACTGTCCATTATTCCAGCTCACAAATGAATACAGCCATGAACCAAAACGACACAATATTCACTACAAATACTTCACAAAACAATACGATAAAAACACGTTAACTAAGTGTCAAAGAGTCGAGTGCAAATGTTCAGAATATTGTGTGTGAGCGAAAAGTGAAGCAAGACCAGGGACTTTCCCCGTGTCCAAATGTGACAGACGCCCAACAAGATGTGAGTCAGATCAGACTGAAGGAGAAGGAGAAGAAGAAGAAGAAGAAGAAGAACAAGAACAAGAACAAGAACAAGAGAAGAAAGAGAAGAAAGAGAAGAAAGAGAAGGACGAAGAACGAGGAAGGAAAAGAAGAGGAAGGAGAGGAAGGAGAAGACAAAGAAAAAGACGAAGGAGAAGGACAAAGAGAAGAAGAAGAAGCAAAAGAAGAAGAAGAACAAGAACAAGAACAAGAGAAGAAAGAGAAGAAAAAGAAAAAGGACGAAGAACGAGGACGAAGAGGAAGAAAAGAAGGACGAAGAACAAGGAAGAAAATGAAGAGGAACAGGAAGGAGAAGACGAAGAAGACAAAGAAAAAGACGAAGGAGAAGAAGGACGAAGAACAAAGAGAAGAAGAAGAAGCAAAAGAAGATGAAAAAGAACAAGAACAAGAGAAGAAAGAGAAGAAAAAGAAGGACGAAGAGTGAGCAAGAAAAAGAAAAGGAAGGAGAAGATGAAGAAGACAAAGAAAAAGACGAAGGATAAGAAGGACAAAGAATAAAGAGAAGAAGAAGAAAAAGAAGATGAAAAAGAAGAAGGACGAAGAACGAGGACGAAGAAGAAGAAGAAAAAGAAGAACAAGAACAAGAACATGAGAAGAAAGAGAAGAAAAAGAAGGACGAAGAACAGGAAGAAAATGAAGAAGAACAGGAAGGAGAAGACGAAGAAGACAAAGAAAAAGACGAAGGAGAAGAAGGACGAAGAACAAAGAGAAGAAGAAGAAGCAAAAGAAGAAGATGAAAAGAACTAGAACAAGAGAAGAAAGAAGAAAAAGAAGAAGGACGAAGAACGAGGACGAAGAAGAAGAAAAAGAAGAGGAATGAGAAGATGAAGAAGACAAACAAAGAAGGAAGGAACAAAAAAAAAGAGGAAGAAAAAGAACAAGAACAAGAGAAGAAAGAGAAGAAAGAGAAGGACGAAGAACGAGGAAGGAAAAGAAGGAGAAGACGAAGAAGACAAAGAAAAAGACGAAGGAGAAGGACGAAGAACAAAGAGAAGAAGAAGAAGAAAAAGAAGATGAAAAAGAAGAAGGACGAAGAACGAGGACGAAAAGAAAAAAAAAGAAGAAGAAGAGAAGAAGAAACATGAAGAAAGACAAAGAAGAGAAGGAGAAAAAAGGGCAAAGAGCAAGGAGAAGAAGAATCAGAAGGAGAAGAAGGACGAAGAAGAAGTAGGACGAAGGAGAAGAAGAGGATGGAGAAGGAGGAGAAGAAGAAGAAGGACAAAGAACAAAGAGAAGAAGAAGAAGCAAAAGAAGATGAAAAAGAACAAGAACAAGAGAAGAAAGAAGAAAAAGAAGGAGGACGAAGAACGAGGACGAAGAAGAAGAAAAAGAAGAAGAGGAAGGAGAAGATGAAGAAGACAAAGAAGAAGAAGCAGAAAAAGGGCGAAGAGCAAGGAGAAGAAGAAGCAGAAGGAGAAGAAGGACGAAGAAGAAGTAGCACGAAGAAGAAGAAGAGGATGGAGAAGGAGGAGAAGAAGAAGAAGGACAAAGAACAAGGACGAAGAATGAGGAGAAGAAGAAGAGGGGAGGAGGAGGAAGAAGATGAAGAAAAAGAAGACAAAAAAAGAAGATGAAGAAGAAGGGAAGAAAAAGAAGAAGGACAAAAAAACGAGGACGAAGAAGAAGAGGAGGAGGGGAGGAGGAAGGCGAAGAAGAAGACAAAGAAGAGGTAGAAGATGAAGAAGAAGAAGGACGAAGAACAAGGATGAAGAAGGAGAAGAAGAAGTAAAGTGGAAACTGTGTGTAGTGCCAGAGCTGAGCAGAAACACCTCGGCTGAAGAGTTTTGTAGATAGTTAAGTCAGATGCCCTTCCTGCTCTTCCTTCCTGCCACTCACCACAGTGACTGAAGTGAGCGATGATGGGTCAAAGACACATGTCAAACTTTTTATTTATAATGTCATGTTTTCTTCAGCTGTGTCATCTACTTCTGTCATGGAAATTATCTGTAAAATAAACCAGAACAGAACAAACAAGAAGACTGTGTGTGCTGCTTTATCATGTTTGTACCAGAAAGAAACTGTCCCACGACTGACAGACAGAGTTTCAGCCGCAGTGAAGTCAGACCATTTAAAAACTGTCTGAGGTCCAAGTCCCTCCCCAAGTACAATTTACATCAGGACAGTTCTTATCTCAGAGACGTGAACATCTGAGGTGAGGACGATCAAACGACAGACATATAAATGGAAAACATAAAGTTACCTATGGCCTCCTGTGAGACTAAAGGGTTTGACAGAGACTCGTGTGGTTTTAACACGTCTTGTGCTGAGTCTTGCACCATGGAAAAACATCACACGATACAACTTCGACCACACTTCTCTTAAAGGTCACAAAATGGACTCTCGTGAGCTTTAAATCATGTTCTAACGCTGTGTCCTCCTCAAAAACAGACCTGGAGTTGTGTTTTGTTTCATTCACATGTTTGAGTAACACTTTATTATTAGTCTGTAACATCTCCAAAGCTCAAAATGCTCTGTTCCACCTTGTGATGTCATGAAGTGGTAGTTTTCAAGTTTTTTTTTTACCTTTAGTCTGTAGATATCGGCAATTTCAGAGCTGAAATGATCCAAATGATTCTAGAAATGAAGGTGTGTGGAGTTTAAAAACACAGTGGAGCACTTCCTGTATTACCCCATGATGACATCACAAGGTGGAACAGAGTGTTTTCAGTTTGAGAGAAGAACTCAGTTTAAATCTGCAGGTTTGTGTGTTAAACATGTGTGAATGAAACAAAAAGACACAACTCCGGGTCTGTTTGTGGTGAGGAAATAACATTATGTAACTTTATGTAACTACTATAACTATGTAAGTGACGACTCTGGGCGTAATTACACGTCAGATCTGTGGAGAGGCGAGTCTACTTACAGTAAAAATGCAAGTTTAATTGAACACAAAAGCAGCCCCTCCACCAGACAAGTTCCATTGTACATCTTTGATTTCTTCGCCTTCCTACAAGAACAGTAATGAGTAAATTCAACAAAACATTATTTATTTTAAGTTTCCATAGTGACCATGACCTCGTCCTACAGCTATAACGGCTCTGACATTTATGCACAGAGACTTTTTCATGGGCGTCCTGTTCAAATACAGAAATAAGCCCATTTAAAACATTAAAACAGGAGCAGGTGTGAGTATAAATCTCTGTTCTCAGATTATTAAAGTGCATTAGTGGCACCAAAGTAATTGCCAACAATCCAATTTTGCTTGTCCTTGAAACATAGTCCAGTTTTGGAAAGGTTTCAAAGCAGAGGCTGAAGCTGCGTGTGCATTATATTTATCCACTACAGAAACAGAGGTGGCTTCAGCAGTTTCTCTTCTTCTTCTGATTCGATTGGATATAAGGTTTGTTTCTGTAATAAAATGTTAATACAAACACTACTTCAGCCTCATCTCCTGTGGTTAGCTTGTGGTTGCACTGCTAGCGTCAGAATCTACAACATCTGCATCCACGCTAGCACTGCCAACAAGTCTTTGACCTTTGACCCCTTTTCAAATCCACAACTTGTCTCCCCGCAAAATAATTCACAAGTTCAACCAATGAAACTTCCAGAACCTTTGCGAACTGTGCGTCGTGGCGTTTATAGCCCCCCCATACTGTCGGGTCCAACAATGCTAATTACACGTCAGCTTCATGGCATTTGCGAGGGTCACGCTGCTAGCATATACATCCCCATTAGCATATAGATCTCAAAATAACTAGCGATATCAATTTCCAAGTTTTAATTAATTTGCAGTCCATAAGTGAGCTGTTATAAAGTGGCATATACGGAAATGTCATTATTAATATACATTTTCTCACAGCCAAAATGTTATCGGAGTAATCTGCTCCGAGATGAAGTGAAAAAAGGTCACGGACGAGCCACTGGTTAAAGGAGGAGTGTGAGAGTGCACGTGAGAGAGTGCATGTATGAGAGTGCACGTGTGAGAGTGCACGTGTGACAGTGCATGTGTGAAAGGGCACGTAAGACAGTGCACGTAAGAGAGTGTACATGTGAGAGTGCACTTTTCAGAGTGCATGTGTGCAAGTGCATGTTTCAGAGTGCATGTATGAGAGTGCACGTATGAGTGCGCACGTTTCAGCGTGCATGTTTGAGAGTGCACGTTTCAGAGTGCATGAATAAGAGTGCACGTAGGAGAGTGCATGACAGTGCATGTGGGCGTTAGCGTAGCGGCTAAGTGTGAAACCCAGTTAGCTCAGGAAGTGGAGGTTGACCGTTGCGCTCAGGCTAAATGTGTCTGATAAAGTTCATATAAAGTCCAGATACTTGTAAAAGACATTTCCTGAAGTGAAGGCGACGGAGAAACTGCTTTAAGTGTTTTAGAGACAGAATGTGAGAGAAGGACGTTACATCAGAGCAGCTCAGTGAGACCAGGGGATTCTTCAGAATCTGCTCTTTTCATACTATCAGCTGTGTAGAAATAATTGAAAAAACATGATTTGACACAGTCGAATCTGACGGTGCAAGTGCAGAACACAACACTTTTTACATTTATGAAAAAATATATAATTTTCAACACAGAAGAAAAGTGTTTTAAAAGGCAGAGGCACAAACTCACATCTGTAGGATCATACGCTTCACTAACACAGCACTAACACTGCACTTATATAATACTAACATAAAACTAACACAGCACTAACACTGCATTTTATATAGTACTAACATAAAACTAACACAGCACTAACACTGCATTTATATAGTACTAACATAAAACTAACACAGCACTAAACACTGCATTTATATAGTACTAACATAAAACTAACACAGCACTAACACACAGCACTTATATAGTACTAACATAAAACTAACACAGCACTAACACTGCATTTATATAGTACTAACATAAAACTAACACAGCACTAACACTGCATTTATATAGTACTAACATAAAACTAACACAGCACTAACACTGCATTTATATAGTACTAACATAAAACTAACACAGCACTAACACTGCATTTATATAGTACTAACATAAAACTAACACAGCACTAACACACTGCATTTATATAGTACTAACATAAAACTAACACAGCACTAAACACTGCATTTATATAGTACTAACATAAAAACTAACACAGCACTAACACTGCATTTATATAGTACTAACATAAAACTAACACAGCACTAACACAGCACTTATATAGTACTAACATAAAACTAACACAGCACTAACACTGCATTTATATAGTACTAACATAAAACTAACACAGCACTAACACAACATTAACACTAACAGAGTACTACCACAAAACAAACAAAAAACTAACACAACATCAACACAGCACCAACACAACACCAACACAGCACTAATGCAGTACCAACACAGCACTAACAGAAACCAACACAAAATCAACACAGTACTAACACAGTGCTAACATAACACTAACACAGCACTAACACTATACCAACACAATAGTAACACAGTGCTAACACAACATTAACACAGCATCAACACAACACTAACAGAGTACCACCACAAAACAAACAAAAAACTAACACAAAACTAACACAAAATCAAGACAGTACTAACACAACACCAACACAACACCAACACAGCACCAAAACTACACTAACACAGCACTAATACAGTACCAACAAAAAACTAACATAAAAGCAACACAAAATCAACACAGTGCTAACATAATACTAATAAAGCACTAACACTATACCAACACAGTGCTAACACAGTGCTGACACAATGCTAACACAGTACTGACACAGTACTGACACAGTACTGACACAGTGCCAACACAGTGCTAACACAGTGCTAACACAGTGCTAACACAGTACTGACACAGTACTGACACAGTGCTAACACAGTACTGACACAGTACTGACACAGTGCTAACACAGTGCTAACACAGTACTGACACAGTGCTAACACAGTGCCAACACAGCGCTAACACAGCGCTAACACAGTGCTAACACAGTACTGACACAGTACTGACACAGTACTGACACAGTGCTAACACAGTGCTAACACAGTACTGACACAGTACTGACACAGTACTGACACAGTGCTAACACAGTGCTAACACAGTACTGACACAGTACTGACACAGTGCTAACACAGTGCTAACACAGTACTGACACAGTGCTAACAGAGTGCTAACACAGTACTGACACAGTACTAACACAGTGCTAACATAGTGCTAACACAGTGCTAACACAATACTAACACAGTGCTAACACAGTGCCAGTGGTGGAACGTAGCAAAGTAAAAGTAGTAAAGTATTGACCTGAAGGATAAATTTTAGGAATCTGTTCTTTACTTCAGTAGATTTTGACTGGACTTGGACTGAAGAGTAAAAGTATTTTATTATTGTCTGAGACTTGAAAAAACTGAGGGTACTTTAATATTTTTACTTCAGTATTTTAATTTTTTGCCGTGGTGTCTGTACATAACAATACTGTGTACTTCTTCCACAACTGCACAGTACTAGTAAACAGCATCTCCATAAGTGAGAACTCCAGCTAAATCACTCCACACAAACTCTCTTATAAATCAAATAAAATAATTAGTTGTCGATTAATCGGCTAAACGAGAGGACAGCGGCCATGTTTGTTCGTTTGTTCATACGGCAGGCAGGCGGCAGGTTTATATGAGGGACGTGGACTTGAACAGTTGTGCTCAGATCTAGTGCACACGTTTGTAGTGAACCACATGGACCCAGTCTCCCCTAAGTACCAGGATGTGGTGAGGGCGGCACAACGGCTGCAGCATCAGCATCTTCACAAACAGGGCAACTCAGCATGGAAAAGGCAGGAAGCAGCAGCTCGAGTGAACTCTGATCCGTCTGCCGTGTGTTTTAAAGACGACACTTAAAGGGCCGTGTTACACTATTTTCTGATTTATGCTACTATAATGTCGTTTCCTCATCACAAACAGACCTGGAGTTGTTTTTGTTTCATTCTCACATGTTTAAGTCTGAGTTCTCAAACAGAAAACACACCCTGTTCCACCTTGTGATGTCATGTGGTGATACAGGAAGTGCTCCACTGTGTTGTTTTTGAGGAGGTAACAACATTATAACATGACTTAAAGCTCACAACAGTCAAATTTTGCACAATATAGGACCTTTAAACACAGAACATGCTTAGATCATCATTTTTAAACAGCAAAACTGATCTAAAATGGCTTTAAGACCTAGAAAGATTGACTTCCTGTTGTCTGCTGCAAAACACACCTCTTCATAATTGAATTTCATGACAGTAACCAGAGGATTTATGCTTTTTTTTTTTTTTTTTTGAACATTTTTAACCCAATCCAGGGTCAAAATCACATACATACATACATATAATACAACTTTGAGTAACCTAATGAAGGGAATGAATCATTATATACAACATACTTGCAGGAAAATAGACACTTTTGAAGACGTTGTAGTTGTTCCTCATCAAAAACGTAACTGGAGCTGTGTTTAGCTTCATTTATGTGAGTTATCGCTTTTATCTGAAGTGACAGTTTGCAGCCAGGAAGTGTTTATGTGTCATACACCTGAGCTACAGACCCGGACAGACCCCGACAGGGCTACAGACGTGCTGCTCTGTGATTGGTCGTCTTAAAAAAAGGGCGTGGTAAAAGCTCTCAACCCTCTCTGACCCAAACTGCACTGACAAGACTCCACCTGCAGGGGGAGCTCATGCGGAAACTACTGTTTATGCAGGAAAAAAAGTACGAGGAAGCATTAATCGACTAAATGTGTAAAGAAATGAAATGAAAATAGCAGTGTTTAAAAGTTTCTAAATGAGAGCGCAGGCTAAAAGTGAAAGTGACCACTTCTCTTCTGCTCTGCGTTGCTATGACGACGTGATCGTAGTGGGCGCGCTGGGTTTGTTTCGCCCGAGCGTCGGTGGGAAGAGAAAGTGTGAATGTGGCAGCTCCAGGCCTGGATACGGGAGAACCAGGCTTATGTGGGAAGAGACGGGGAGAGGGAGAGAGGGAGACAGATGGAGAAAGAGAGGGAAAGAGAGACAGAGGGAGACAGATGGAGAGAGAGAGGGAAAGAGAGACAGAGGGAGGGAAAGAGAGAGAGACTGAAACTGAGAGAGTGTGTGGATATGTGGATATGTGGATATGGATAAGGTTTATGTGAGAAGAGACAGAGAGAGGGAGAGGGAGAGAGAGAGTGAGACAGATGCAGAAAGAGAAAGAGAGAGTGAGACAAATGGAGAGAGAGGGGGAAAGAGAAACAGCTAGAGAGTGAGGGAGAGAGACAGATGGAGAGGGAGGGAAAAAGAGACAGATGGAGAGGGAGAAGGAGAGAGACAGAAACAGAGAGAGAGTGTGGCAGCTCCAGACCTGGATACGGGAGAACCAGGCTTATGTGGGAAGAGACGGACAGAGAGAGAGGGAGGGGGAGAGAGAGAGAGACAGATGGAGAAGGGGAGAGGGAGAGAGAGATAGAGAGGAAGGGACAGAAACAGAAAGAGAATGTGGTTCTCCCATATCCCCCTGGATATGGGAGAACCAGACTTATGTGAGAAGAGAGGAAGAGAGGGAGAGACAGAGAGAGGGAAAAAGATAGACAGATAGAGAGGGAGGGAGAGTGACAGAAACAGAGAGAGAGAGAGAGAGTGTGTGTGGCAGCTCCAGACCTGGATATGGGACAAACAGGCTTATGTGGGAAGAGAAAGAGATGGAGAGAGTGACAGATAGAGAAGAGGGAGGGAGAGAAACAGAGAGAGAGTGTGGCAGCTCCAGGCCTGGTTTTGGGACAACCAGGCTTATGTGGGGAAGAGAGGGATAGAGGGAGAAGAAAGAGAGGAAGAGAGGGAAAGAGAGATAGATAGAGAGGGAGAGAGAGAGAAAGTGTGGCAGAGAGACAGGGAGAGAAAAGGGAGATAGTTAGAGGCAGACAGAAGGAGAGAGAAGAGAAAGTGAGATAAAACAGAGAGAGGGTGAGAAAGAGAAAGAGAGATGGAAAGTGGAGAGACAGAGGGGGAGAGATAAAATGGGGAGGATGAGAGTGACAGAGAGACAGAGCGACAGAGAGACAGACAGAGAGACAGGGAGACAGAGTGATAGAGAGACAGAGACAGAGAGTGACAGACAGAGAGACAGAGTGACAGAGACAGAGAGACGGTGTGACGGAGAGACGGAGTAATGGAGAGACAGAGAGAGAGACGGAGAGACAGAGACAGAGAGACAGAGACAGAGAGACAGAGATAGAGACAGAGAGAGTGACAGACAGAGAGACAGACAGAGAGACAGAGAGACAGAGACAGAGAGACAGAGACAGAGACAGAGAGACAGAGACAGAGAGACAGAGACAAAGAGACAGAGGGGAGTCAGGACAATGCTCCAGCCAACAGGAAAAGAGCAGTGTCCAAACTGTGGCTCAACAGGTGGAAAAGCGCCAACGAGCAACAAATCACAGATATCAGATCAGTATCGAGGAACGAGTCTATTCCTTAGTATCAAACTAGAGTCTGAAGTGTGAGTATCGTGCCAACACTAATCTAAAACGACACAGAAACAGCAGCAACTTCACTTCATTTACATTCGAGAACCGTCTCAAATCTCCTGAAAGCAGAATCGTGTCGATTCAGGCAGAAGCGAAACCCTGAGCCTGCACAACAAGACCAACGCCGCCAGAGTTCAGCTATCAAAACAACCCCCGCCCCCTCCGTCCCGTAACCCCAACGAGGCCCCGCCCCCCGTCCCGTAACCCCAACGATGCCCGCCCCCCGTCCCACAACCCCAACGAGGCCCCGCCCCCCGTCCCACAAACCCAACGAGGCCCCGCCCCCCCGTCCCATAACCCCAACGAGGCCCGCACTCCGGCCCATAACTCCGTGTTGTATTTGACCCCTGGGCCATGCAAAACTGCGCTATTTCCGTAGGGGCGAGCGAGCCGGATATGAGCTCGGATTGGGATCAGAGCAGGAGGAAGTTGGTTATTATGCCACAGGCTGGAGCTGGAGGTTTAAGGCTCAAAATCTAATATCGCGAGTTTTCATCCGAGGACAGAGTCGCCTTCGTACAACACCTCCTTAAAATATGAAGCGGGTTCGGCCTGACACGAGATATGGATGTGAAACGTTCAGGGTAATACTTCCACATTTATAAAAAGGTACAGAACCGTTTTGACAGGTAATTTATAGAAGAAATAACGATGTTTTTTGTCCCCGAGTTGAAGTTTTGGGAATGTTTGACCCCATGTGGGAACAGACAGGAAAACTAAAAGTGAAAAACAATGAATATTATGGATTGGTAAAACCTGCAGTATAGTTAAGAAAATGGCTGTTAAAGGTGTTAGAGAAGTTCAGACTAATGCCCTAGTTAAAGCTGCACCGTGTAACTTTTCCCAAGCCAACTTTTGTCCCAAGCCGTAGTTTCGGGAATGTTTGACCTCTTGTGGGAATACTCTGAAGGAATCAAAACTAAAAGTGAAAACCAGTGAATATTATCAACGATTTAAATGTAAGAAAACAGCATTCAAACATAATCGAGATGTTAAAGTTCACAGAAGCATGCCCCAGTTAAAGCTGCACTCTGTAACTTTTCTTTTAGTCCCAAACCGTTTCGGGAATGCTTGACCGCTTCTGGGAATACACAGGAGAGAGTAACAGCTACAAGTGAAACCAGTGAATATTATTGAAGATGTAAATGTAAGAAAAGGACTTTCAAACATAATAGAGAAGTTAAAACTACTACAACATGTCTTAGTTAAAGCTGCACTGTGTAACTTTTCTTTTTGTCCCAAGTCGCAGTTTCTGGAATGTTTGATCACTGGTAGGAATACTCTGAAGGAATCAAAACTACCAGCCAAAACCAGGGAATATTACTGACAATGTAAATGTAAGAAACCAGCTTTTCAAAAATAATCAAGAGGTTAAAGTTCATAGAAACATGCCCTAGTTAAAGCTGTGCTGTGTAACTTTTCTTTTAGTCCCAAGCCGTTTTGGGAATGTTTGACCACTTCTGGGAATACACAGGAGAGAGTAACAGCTACAAGTGAAAACCAGCGAATATTACTGAAGATGTAAATGTAACAAAACAGATAATAGACATAAAAGACATAACAGCGACATTAAAACTACTAAAACAAGCCTTAGATGAAGTTGCACTGTGTAACTTTTCTTTTTGTCCCAGGCCATTTTGGGAATGTTTGACCACTTCTGGGAATACACAGGAATATTATGGATTGCTAATACAAATACAGCCAAGAAAAGAGCTGTCAAAGATGTTCGAGAAGTAAAGTCCAAGGGTAGCATGTTAGTTTTGTTAGTTTTCCAGGGACAGCAACACTCTGGTCTCTGAGAGCTGTGAAAAGCACTTATAAACTCATCATGGTGAATAATTAGGATGTTCTGAATGCCTAAAGTCAGTGAGGAGTAACTTTGAACCACTGCAAATGGTTGAAAATGAACTAGTTGTGTTGGTGTTGCTAACTCTGCTGACTTAAACCCAGCTGAAGGACTATCAGAACCTGCTATCACCAAAAACACACAGCTTTGGTAAACACGTCTGGGCTGTTACATCACGACTGCTAAGACCGACAATTACCTCGAGCTGGAGCTGCAAACACTCATTTGAGCAAAGTCAGAAAGCCGCACGGATCAAACGTGCTCGTGTGAACAGACAAAACCGCTACGCTACACCACAACTTAGACGCACTTTTCCACAGAAGAGCTACTGTGTTTTAACATTGCACATAGAACCAGAGTACTTTTACTTCTACTTGAGTAATATTTAGCTTGAAGTAACAGTTGTGGTTCCTCTGCCCTTCTAAAGTAACTTGAGCTTTAAGTTACAAAATGAAATGATCTGAACTTTTGTGTTTCTTGCTCCTTCAGATTTGATTAAGTTTGTCTCATTTTTGTGCATTATTTCATGTTTTGGTCCAATAAATTACACTAAATTTATACTTCAAATTACAAATCAGATGTTACCTCCCGACAGTCACACTTTCAGTTACAGTCGTCCCTCGCCGTGTCGCGGTTCACCTTTCGTGGTTTCGCTGTTTCGCAGATTTTTGTGTGTAATTTTGCAAGTTTTTTTACAGAGTATGAACATGCATTGTGTTCTGCATCCTGATTGGCTGAGGGACTGTAGACCATTGTGTTCTGCGTCCTGATTGGCTGAGAGACTGTAGACCATTGTGTTCTGCGTCCTGATTGGCTAAGAGACTGTAGACCATTGCGTTCTGCGTCCTGATTGGCTAAGAGACTGTAGACCATTGTGTTCTGTGTCCTGATTGGCTGAGGGACTGTAGACCATTGTCCATCAGTCTCCTCCGTGTCTCCTGTTTTTCACCTATTGCTGGTTATTTTTAGAACATAACCCCTGAGATAAACGAGGGACCACTGTGCTCTTACTTCAGTTGTACTTTTGCCAAATACATTTTTACTCTTACTTGAGTAATTCCTTGGACCACTTCTTTGTCTTCTACTCATTTTGAAGTAACTTTACTCTTATTTAAGTACAGTTTTTGGCTGCTGTACCACCTCTGAACAGAAGAAAACCCTGATTTATTCACTTATTTATGTGTTTGTTTAGTTTGATTTTTGAAGAATATTCGAAGCCTCCTGGTCAGAGATTCCTTTTCTGATTACAAGCCAAATGATTATTTCTGTTGTACTTCGAGACCACCAACCAACCGCTCTGGTGTTTAGGTCGAGAGCGGGATTCAAACCACCAACCTTCAGATCAATGGACAAACGCTCTACCAAACTGAGCCGCTGTCGCCCTTCTCTGTACGACTCTGTAAAACGCCCATCGCAGCTCGTCGCTCGTTAATAGACTGTAAAAACACGCTGTTGTTTCTAACAGACACAGCTGTGCCTCGGGTTAGACTGACGCAGCAGAGTCGCTCACCTTCATTCTCCGACGTCGGGCACGCCACCTGCACCACCAGATCGAAAGTCCGCTCTGGATTCTCCCTGTGGAAACATCAAGAACATGATTTATTCTTCTTTAGTTTAGTTTGTTTCATGTATATAGATTTATGTAAAGATGCACTGCGGAACTTTTCTGGTGCTTGTCTCCGTGGAGATTTAATAAACCTAACTTTCTGCTCCTTTTCATTCAGCTTTTGTCTGTTTAACTTAACAACACTGTCGCTGTCTTACATATTTTAATTATATAAAATAAATACAAAATAAATAACTGTTTTGTCTGGAATATTCCAAACTGAGGCATTAAACGTTTATATTCTTACAGTTATTCCATTATGCTTGTTTTGTAAAGACATTATAATTGTGAGTCCTCGCTGCTCCAGAGATCAGACCGGTAACTGGTGGTGCAGCCCGCTTTTCTCCATGGAGACAGACATGTTTAATGCCATAACGTGGAACATTCCCAGCAAAGCAACGAGATTTTCTAAGTGTCGAGCCTCGTCCAGCGTGAATACTATTAGTTCTATTGTAGCACCCTCAACCTCACTGTTAGCATCTCTACTTCCCGTTAGCGCCACTACTTCCTGTCAGCGCCACTACTTGCTGTTAGCGCCACTACTTCCAGTTGGCGCCAGTACTTCCAGTTAGCGCCACTACTTCCTGTTAGCGCCACTACTTCCTGTTAGCGCCACTATTTCCTGTTGGCACCACTACTTCCTGTTGGCGCCACTACATCCAATTAGCGCCACTACTTCTTGTTAGCGCCACTACTTCCTGTTAGTGCCACTACTTCCTGTTAGTGCCACTACATCCAGTTACCGCCACTACTTCCAGTTAGCTCCACTACTTCCTGTTAGCGCCACTACTTCTTGTTAGCGCCACTACTTCCTGTTAGCGCCACTACTTCCTGTTAGTGCCACTACTTCCTGTTCAGTTTTATCTCTATGGAGGTTTTTACCAAGTCATGTTAAAATTAATAAATATTTAAAGATCGGACAGTGGACAGAGAGCTGCAGGTCGATGTTAAACATGACACAAATAAAACGTTTGGACAGATTTGTGTCTCAGTGCTAATGCTAATGCTAATTTTAAGGCATAATAAGTATGAAAACAACACCCCAAACTGAAATATTGTGCATATAAAAATAACTGTGTCGTCTTTATTTGAATTCATTTGAATTTTAATTGGTTGTTTATTTATTTATTATATGTTTTCTGATTTTAATAAAAGTGCCTGTTAGCTTTGAGACTCCGTGAGATAGCTAGCATGCTGCAGGCTAATCGTGTGTACATTTTCCTGTGGTAAGACTGTTGTTATTTTTGTTGCAAGACGATAAGATTTCACCAGTAGAGTCACTTCTGCGGCGGCTTATCACGTCATTCTGATATGTATTTGTGGGATTTTAATGATATAGTCTCTTTAAAAACTGTCAGTGACATAAAGTAGTTTCAGTATTATCGTTTATTGCAGTATTCCTCTGTAGCGATATATGGTTCAAATGTGTTATCACGGCAGGTCTGCAGTACAAACTATCGCAGCAGTGTTAGTTTTGAAGTGCAAAAAAGTCATGTTTTAGTCATTATTTTGTTTAATTTGTTCCTATTCCACTTTCTGGTCTTGGTCTTGGTTACATCATCCAATATTAAATGAATCTTTGAAAATATAAATTAAAATACCAAAGTTATATAAGTAACACAATATAACTAGTATTTTAAAGGTGCTCTATCAAACAAAATTGACTCTCGTGAGCTTTAAATCATGTTATAATGTTGTTACCTCCTCAAAAACAGACCTGGAGTTGCGTTTTGTTTCCTTTATTATTCATCTGTTACATCTCCAAAGCTCAAAACGCTCTGTTCCACCTTGTGATGTCATGAAGTGGTAGTTTTCAAGTTAGCAGCTCCTTTTGTACCTTTAGTTCAGTAGTAGATTGACAATTCGAGGGCTGAAATCATCTAAATGATTCTAGAAATGAAGGTGTGTGGAGTTTAAAAACACACAGCGGAGCACTTCCTGTTTTCCCACATGATGACATCACGAGGTGGAACAGAGTGTTTTCAGTTTGAGAGAAGAACTCAGTGCGTCAAACATGTGTGAATGAAACAAAACACAACCCCAGGTCTGTTTGTGACGAGGAAACAACATTAGAACATAGAGAGCAGCGTACTTGCTAGCAGCGTACTTGCTAGCAGCGTACTTGCTAGCGTGCTAATACAGGGATGTTAGCTTGTTTTTGTTTCAGAAGTTATTTCAAACGCCGATGCAGCCGGTCTGAGTCAACAGAAGCGGTCGGCTGCACACAAATGAAACGATTAAGTAAAAAATAGGAGCAGAAAGTGCACTGAACGCCCAGCCTGTAGACACAATCACTCTGCAGCCACCCAGACAGGTTCTTGGTTAATTACTCCAACACAATTCATAATTCAAAAGGTATTTTAAAAGCTGCTAGCTACAGTTAATCCTATAGATGAAGAAGACGTATTGTGTTTGTGTCGCTCTATAATTATAATCTACGACACTCGTGGATCGTTATGTTATATGTAGTTGCACATTTTAAATCACAAATTCATCTAAAAGTAGTAGATTTTTGCTGCTGAATCCTACGAGTTTTTACTTAAGAAAACTGGAAAATGAAGTGGGCGTGTCCAGGTGGAGGTGAAAACGGGGGTTGATCGGCAAAATGGCGTCTTGAAAACAAGCGATTAAAGATTAAACTCAAACATGAATCACTCTAAATATAACTTCAACAGGGCACATGGGAAGGAAACGACTAGAACACGGCTAAAATATCTGAAAAGTCCATTTTGCAGAAAAGATCCGCTTTAAAGGAACTGTACTTTTCTAAAGATGTGCAGCCAGGCAACAGCCGGGTCAAAACAAGAAGTTAGTTTGTACAAAATAAGATCCAGATTATTGTCTCACCAAGTACCACCAAAGACTCGATTTGGCTTTGGGAGAACCACCAGATCTAAACCAGGTCTATAACAGGACTATTCCAGGTCTAATCTAGGACCAAACCAGGTCTATAACAGGACTATTCCAGGTCTAATCTAGGACCAAACCAGGTCTATAACAGGACTATTCCAGGTCTAATCTAGGACCAAACCAGGTCTATAACAGGACTATTCCAGGTCTAATCTAGGACTAAACCAGGTCTAATCCAGGACTAAGCCAGGTCTATAACAGGACTATTCCAGGTCTAATCTGGGACTAAACCAGGTCTAATCTAGGACTAAACCAGGTCTAATCTAGGACTAAACCAGGTCTATAACAGGACAATTCCGGGTCTAATCTAGGACTAAACCAGGTCTAATCTAGGACTAAACCAGGTCTAATCTAGGACCAAACCAGGTCTAATCTAGGGCCAAAACAGGTCTATAACAGGACTATTCTAGGGACTATTCCAGGTCTAATCTAGGACTAAACCAGGTCTATAACAGGACTATTCCGGGTCTAATCTAGGACCAAACCAGGTCTATAACAGGACTATTCCGGGTCTAATCTAGGGCCAAACAGGTCTATAACAGGACTATTCTAGGGACTATTCCAGGTCTAATCTAGGACCAAACCAGGTCTAATCCAGGACCAAACCAGGTCTATAACAAGACTATTCTAGGGACTATTCCAGGTCTAATCTAGGGCTAAACCAGGTCTAACCGTGCACTACATAATTTCTACTGTAGTTCTAAACAAAAAATACCCAAAACAGGACTAAAAACTGGATAAAATTAACTCAAAATGACTCAAACCCATGAATAGAAGAGCTGTCCAGGTACTACCTGAAAGAGCTCGCGTCCCACAGTTTGAGAAACACTGTGATAAATAGTTAGACTTGACCCAAGGCAATGCACACGTTAAAAAAAACATTGAAAAAGCCACAGCTGGTTCTATGGATGTAAATGCCCCTGATATTGACGTCAGTCCCTCACTTTATGTCAATAGGGGCTGGTTGTTGGTCAGTTTGCAGGTCAGTACTTCTGCTCTCTCTCTCTCTCTCTCCTGCTGCCTACGTGTTCCTGCTAAACGCGAGCCCCCTCCACTCCACAGAGCAGCAGTAAAGCCACAGTAACCTGTCCTGGCACCGGGTAACAGAGTGTGAGTGGAGCCGAGCCAGGACCCAGCTGGCCGGCCTGTTAAATCCACGCCTGGAGAAGAAGGGGAGGGGGTCAGATTACGCAAAAACAACACTCCCCGACCTGTCAGCGGGACGTACGCGCGCGCCAGACCCTGAATAACGCTCTTACTTGATCCTGCAGTCCATGTTTCGTTAGAACATCGCCACAGCTCCGTGCGCACTGACGCTCGGCTGCTCGGCGCGGTCACTGCTGCTGCTGCTGCTGCTGCTGCTGGTGGTGGTGGTGGTTTGCTTCTCCAGCTCCGTCCTTCCTCCTCCTCCTCCGTGACTTTTCCTCTTATCTGGCACTTTCTGCGGGCTGACAGCGGTGCCACATGCTCTCGGGGCCCGTGCGTAAAGGCAGGGCGCGCGTTGGAGACGTGTTGGAGACGTTTGCGCGGAGTGTTCTTCCTCTCCGGGGACGTGCTCGGGCGCTCGGTCGGTCGGTCGCTCGGTGGTGGGTCGGTCACGGCGCGGATTTCCCACAACAAACCTCCGTCCAGGAAGTGGCGCTTGTCAGAGGGGAGTGACGTCAGCACGCAGACACGCGCACCTTGCCTCCGCAGAGCGTCACAGCGGCGGAGAGAGCGGAGAGTGGAGGGAGCAGGAGGGAGGGAGCAGAGAGGATGTGTTAGAGAGTGGAGGAGCAGAAGGGAGGGAGCAGAGTGGATGGAGCAGAGGGGACGTGTTAGAGAGTGGAGGAGCAGAGGGGATGGGGCAGAGGGGATGTGTGCAGGACTTTAAAACCAATAACACATGTAGAAGAGAACTTATTACAAGGGAAGCCAACAGTGAACCAGCTGTTTTTTAGTTTGCAACAATCTATTTACTCACATTAACTGGAAATATGTTTGACTTTTGCCTGGGAAATATTGTGTAACTAATAAGTTTGGTGAGGTTTGCCTGAAAATCCCACATAGATGTTTTCTGTTGATGCTGTCACTTCAAAATGTCACTTAAACATAGATCATCTCTGCTCATTCTGAAGAAACATCAGCCCTGTGTTTGGCTCATGCACTTAAATCTTTATGAACAGAAATCTTAATACAAACCTACAACTTAATGCAAAACATGTACTTTTTTTTTTACTTTTTGGTGTTTTTGAAAAAGATATTTTAGCAAAAATATACATATATATTGAATATAATCTTAATCCTATCAAAATATCATTTTCATTGTTGTAAATTTTCTAGCCGTTGTTTTTCAATCACTTTTATCGTCTTAAATAATTCTCTAAACTCTTGTACAAACCCAAAAGCTTTGAAAACAAAAGATCTATGTACAGAATTTGAAATATAAAATGTATTATTCTATTTATTTGTCTACATTTGTTTAATATTATTTTATTATTATTATTATTATTATTTATTATATTATTATTATTATTATTATTATTATTATTATTATTATTATTATTATTATTATTATTATTATTATTATTATATATATATTATTATAATGTGCAGGTTTTTATAATGTTCAGGTTTTTATAATGTTCAAGTTTTTATAATGTTCAGTTTTTTTATAATGTGCAGGTTTTTATAATGTCCTGTTTTTTTATAATGTTCAGGTTTTTATCATGTTCAGGTTTCTATAATGTTCAGGTTTTTATACTGTTCAGGTTTTTATAATGTTCAGGTTTTTCTTTTTCACCACACATTTAGTTTTTTTAAAGAACAGTCTGATACTTTCCTGATGAGGGTCGACCATCTGTTTTGTCTCCGGGCAGATTTCACAGCGTTACCCTGGAACAGCGACAGTTCGGCGTTAAGTGAACCTGCATTTATTTTATTGCACGAAAAAAAAAAAAAAATCTTCAAAATCCTGTATCCTCACTCCACAGAGCTGATCTGTAACTCGGCCCAGATGGACAGAGATCGTCTGTGTTTTCAGATCAGGCTGTGTAATATTCTAGGTGAAAGAATTTAGATTTAAATAGATTATATAATGAAAACGAGCCTGTGTTCGACTAAAACCCCGTCTGATTGGTCGTCTGAAAAGGGGGCGGGGCTAAAATGACCCAAACTTACGGTAAACGCCACATTTTTATAACATGTTTCCACCTTCAAGTCGCTCAAAGTGCTTTAAATGAAAGACGCACTCACACATTTACATTGACACTGAGGGCGACTCGGTTAAGTGTCTTGCTCAAGGACACAACAGCAGCGTTCACGTGCAGCAGCTGGAATCACATCTGACAAACTGAAGCTGTTTTTAATCCTGTGGGTTTAGCTCTAGCGCAGCAGGACGTCTGGGTGTTTTATTGTTTTCTTGTTCTTATGTGTCGTATTTTATGTTTTTTTTTTGTTTATGTGAAGAACTTTGTGCCTCCGCCTCAGACTCCAGCTTTTGTGGATTTATTCATTTCTCTTTGTTATTTGGGCTGATGATGATGTAGTTTGTGAGAAAAGCGACGTCCACATGTGAGGACGTTCGTTTTAATCATTTTAATTGAGAGAAAGAAAAAGAGGAGAAAAAAAGAGCCTGAAAACAGCAACATTTGTCCTGAGTAAAAACAGTTTTGCCTCTTGGAACAATGTGACTCATGTGAAACAAAAAAAAAAAGAAATCTGAACATTCTAAATCAGGGGTCTCAAACTCACGGCCCGGGGGCTAATTGCGGCCCACGAGACGATATTTTGCGGTCCGTGGGACAGTATGAAAGTTTCATCAAAGTTCGTCACAAAAGATTCAACAAATAACGATGTATATCCATAAAATCCACCAGAATTGACATTTTTCCTCATGTTTGTTGAAAACAGCGATGACTTTTGAGAAGATTTTAACAAAGCTTTTTTTGTGGAACACCTGATGCGGCCCAGCCTCACCCAGACGCTTCCTCCTGCGGCCCCCAGATCATTTGAGTTTGAGACCCCTGATCTAAACTCTTAAAAATATTCTAAATTGAACATTGTTGCCTAGACAATCCAGAGTATGATGTCCACATGACGCCGGGTCTCAGGACGTGAAGTTGTGAATAAAACTGAATTGAAACTGAAGCATGTTGCGTCTTTACATTTATTTAAATGCTTCTCGATGTAACGTCCTGAGACCTGTGTGTGGACGGAACATGTGGCTCGTCTTTTTTCTACAAGGTCCTAGTGTCACATCAGAATCAGAATCAGAACCTTTCAGACTTTTATTACCGTTAGGAACTTTCTTCTGTGATAAAGTGCAACATAAAACACTGAATAATAATATAAAAAGTAGAAATATGTCTATTATAATAAAAAATATACACAACATCATCAGAAGAACAGTGCGAACATGACACATTAAGGTGAGCGGTGTTATTAAGTGTCCAGTTTTGTGCAGATATTATAAAACACATGTCAAACTCAAGGCCCACGGGCCAAATGTGGCCCTCCACATCATTTTATGTGGCCCTGACAGGGTAAATTAAAGGTATGATGGTCTTAAAATGGCATTTTATCAAGAGATACACAGTTACACAGCCATATTTTTACATCCAGGCAAATCCATCCACCTCCACCACCTCCACCCGCTCCACCACCTCCATCAGCTCCACCAGCTCCACCACCTCCACCACCTCCACAAACATAATTAAGTGGCAGCAGACTGAGGCCTGCTGTTTCAGGCGTCTGTATGAAATCATCAGAATAATACTTCAGTACAGAGAAGGGGGAGAGAGGGAGGAGAGTAGAGGGAGGAAAAAGGGGGAGGGAGAGAGGGGGGGGGGGAGGAGGAAAAAGAGAGAGGGGGGAGAAAAGAGGGAGGGAGAAGGGGGGGGAGGGGGGGAGCGAGCGAGAGGAGAGAGACTGTATGAAATCATCAGAATAATACTTCAGTACAGAGAGAGAGAGAGGGAGAGAGGGAGGAGAGGAGAGAGGGGAGGAGAGGGGGAGAGAGGAAGAGGACAGGGAGACAGAGGGAGAGGGAAGAGGGGAAGAGGAGAGAGGAGAGTAGAAGGAGGAAAGGGGGAGGGAGAGAGGGAGGGGGGAGGAGGAGCACCGCAGGTCGACAGCAGCTACTCAACATCTGTACAGCTCATGGTGGAGCATGATATTAAGTATAACGCAACTAAGAGCAGGATCATGATCTGTAGGACTAAAGAGGATAAACACATGACATCCTGATTTTTGCCTGTCTAATGTTGTTTTGAATGTTTCAGCTAAAAGTAAATATCTTGGGCAGATCATCACTGTGGACAGGGCAGATGAGGATGATGTTTATAGACGATGCAGGATGTTGTTGCACAAGCTCAAACTCTTCTGTTCAAGTTCGGTTCTTGTTCTGATGATGTGAAGATGATTTTATTTAAATCATATTGTTCTGCACTGCCCACCTCTGGACTTAGCACAAAAAGGCTCCATACGCTGAAGGTGGATTATAATGACGCGTTACAGCTGCGACTGAGGAGGCCACGATGGACCAGAGCCACTGAAATGTTTGTCCCTGCAGGAGTGAACACACTGCAAACTGTACTGAGAAACTTTAATGTACAGGTTTATCTGCAGACTGAATAAGTCAGAAAATGAAATTGTACAGTCACTCACAAGTAGAAGATGCAGTGCAATTCACTTCAGTCCAGAATGTGGAGACGTTGGTGTCTAGTCGTCTTTTTAAAACATACATGTTACTGTTTGTATTGTTACTGTTTGTCTGGGTTTTTTTTAAAGATGGACCAACGAGTCCGAAATAAAGATACATTGAAATTGAATTGAATTGAAACCAAGTAAAAAATAAATAATACAATAAAAGAAAATAAATAAAAAGAAACTATAAAATAAAATAAAAATAAAAATAAACAATAAACAATAAAAGAAAATAAAAAAGAAGAATAAGAAAAAAGAAAATAAAAAAATAAATACAATAAAATAAAAACAAATAAAAATAGTAAATATAATTAAAAAATACAATCAAATAAAGATAAATACAATAAAATAAAAAAATAAATAAAATAAAACTCAGTTTAATTCAATTCTCCCTCGGCTGGCCCTGGCTCCCACTGGAGGAGCTGGAGGAAGTGTCTGGGGTGATGGTAGCCCCTGTGCCCTGGCCCCAGATAAGCAGAAAATTGATGGAATGAAATGAAATTACCACTGTATAATTTTCATCTTTGTTCTTGATCGTTTTGCTAATGAACATTCACAGAACATGAGGTTTGAAGGGGTCAGAAACCTTTATGAATCTGTTCTTTTGAAACAATAATTCTGTGTCAAATAAGCTCTACATCTATATGCGCCGTGTTCACCCCGTAACCCCCTCCAGGTCCCGACCCCGGATCAGAACCACTGGCCCCGACCCACAAATCTCCGCTGATGTGGGTGGAATTCAAATGACTTTGTTACATCCAGTCGTACATCACATCACGAGGTCTGGACCAAACCCCGGATTCTCTGCCAAAGTGATCCACCCGCCTCATCGGGAATATTCAAACCAGCAAATAATAAATAAATAATAATGAAACGAGCTCACGACTCACACATCCGCTAATTAAGTTTGGTTTAGGGTCAAAAAACCAGAGGTGGAAGTACTCATTTACATTTAAGTACATCTACTCCAGTAACTTTTTAATTCAAGAGTAGTAGTATACAGTACAGTGTAACAGAAAGGTACTACAGCGTGGCCCAAAAGTCACTGACACTTTTAAATCTTCAGTAGCTCCTTTAATTCTTAAGTTAAACTCACCAAATTTTAGCAGTAGATAGACTGAACCTTTGAGATTTTTGTCAATATAAACGGTTATAATTGTTCACTTACACTTGAACTTATCACTACTTGAACTAGGGGAAGTAAAAATGGCTAAAAATTGGCTCTGAACAGCCTGATCCAACACACTTTACATAACATTTAAATCATTTCCGGGCTTATGGCTCTTATTTGATCCTCGATGTTACGTTTTAAGTCGTTTATTGTCTGAGGTTTATTCACAAACACATTTTCTTTAAGATAGACCCACAGGAAGAAATCAGGACTAATCAGGTCTGTGGAGATCACATACTGCCCCCTGTCTGTGAAAAACACTTATTATTCCTTTAATGGCATTTACTCTTGGGGCATCTCTGGTCTTAAAATGTCGACGGTAACACCGCTGAGTTTGTGAGTTTGACCCATGTGACTCAAAGTCCCACTGCACAATGAGGGTTCGTTCCTCGGTGCTGGATTTGCTCAGATTAATGTCGGAAGAGTCGTTCTAAATGCTCTGAAAAAATTAAACAAAAATATTTAGAAACAAAAGAGTTATGGATTTTTTTTCAACTGTCAGTGACTTTTGGGCCACCCTGTATCTCTAAAAGCCTGGTTCTATGTACATACTGTCTGTACAGGGTCATAAATGGATAAACCTTTAGCTGTTTGCATGAATATGTCACTGAGAGGAAATATTACACAGCCTCTTATCAACCTGAAGATGAAGAGCCGTGTCCTGAAACCGAAGTCGCAGGTTCCAGTTTAGAAATCTTAAAATAAGCATGTGTCACATTCTTACCGAGAAACAAGTTCCCCTCAGTGTTTGTATCACACAGTTTTCAACACGAGGTTTAAGAGTAAAGTAATAAAACAAAAAAATCAGAGGTGCCCAAACTCTTTTCACCGACGGCCATATCTTGAAAAATATTCGACATGGAGGGACAGTGGATAATTCAGACGGTGCATTTAACATAGTTTTGACTTCATACTTTAAATAAGGCTTGAAATATTAATATTATGTCTGTATAACACTGCAGTGTGGTGTTATTTATGTTATATTGGTTGAATTACTCAAATTTGCTGCAAAAAGTAGTGATTTTGATCAATTGGGCCAGTTCAGCTGAAGGTCTGAGGGACAATAGTTTGGACGCCCCTGCAAAAAATCATGCTGTTCCTTCATATATGATTCATTTTGGCTCATTTTTGTGTCTATCCCTTGAACGTATCAGGTTTTGTGCTTTATTTAAAGTCCCACTGTGGAACTTTTAGCCAAAACATACATTCCAGTAGGTTAAAAAACAGTATCACCATGGAGAATGTTCCTCCATCCATCCATTTTTTTCCACTGGTCACGGGGGGCAACAGTCAAAACAGGGACTCCCAGACTTCCCTCATCCCAGACACTTCCTCCAGCTCCTCCGATGGGACCCCAAGGCGTTCCCAGGTCAGATGAGAGACATAGTCCCTCCGGGGCCTCCTCCTGGTGGGACACGCTGGAACACCTCCCTAAAGACACGTCCAGGAGGCATGTGGAAATGTTCCTGACTGTGGTTTTGTCCTTCCAGTTCCAGTCACTTCGCTGTTTCCCTAAATACTTTTCCCCTCTTACTTTGTTGTCTCCACATCGCCCTCTGTGAACACCCCGTCCTCTCAGTGGCTCCATTAGGGGGCGCCCTGTTGCGTGTAAACCTGACCCTGCTGATGCGTGATTAGTCTGAGTGTATTGACCTCTGGTGTCCGTCAGAAGACACTTGTCAGGAGGCATTAGCGACGCAGACACCGGCCCCATCAGACCCCCACAGCGCTGTGTAACCTTGGACATGCTCATTAAGTCCACTCATCAACACAACTACGACTTTACCACGAGAGCGAGGGGGACGCCGCGGCCAGACAGGAGTCTATGGCCTTTTGTTCAACGCTTTGGTCCAATTATGATTATTAAAGGTGCACTGTGGGACTTTTGTTGTGGGGAGGACACCGCCTGCTTCTGCTTGTCTTTATAGATATTTAACAGCTTTGCCAGAAATGTTCCAGGGTGTGGCTGTTGCTAACGTTAGCAGGAGCGACCTCGGGGAAAGAAGGACCTGATTTGTCTGTTATTAATGTTCATATGTTGATTTACAGACACAAAAGTGAAATAAAAACCCCAGGATCATGTAAAGCAGGTCAGTATGAACATTTAAGACCAAAATGACAAGTCTGACAGCAGCAGGTACAGAGAGAGAGTCGACGGATTTTCAATAGAAAGTGAACTGGAGCCGACGGAACCGGAATGCGCCGTACTCACTTCCCAGCCTCATCCCTTTGCTGAATGTCTCTACCCACTCTCTCCCCATTTCAATCTACATATAAAACATCATAAACGCTTCAGGCCAGAAAAAAGGGAACTAAAATAATTGTGTGAGTGGCTCATTTTCCACAGATCTGACCTGTCACTTGTCTCTACAGAGATAAAGAAGTTAAACGTCTTACTGTGAAATACTGTAAGTAAAACAACAATGTTAGAACAGATCAAGCTAAAGATTTAACCGCAATTAAGTTGTTGTTTAGTAAAAATAATTTATCAGAAACGCGGAGTCTCTGTTTAGTCCTGGTTTAGTCCTGGTTTAGTCCTGGTTTAGTCCTGGTTCAGTCCTGGTTTAGTCCTGGTTTAGTCCTGGTTTAGTCCTGGTTTAGTCCTGGTTCAGTCCTGGTTTAGTCCTGGTTTAGTCCTGGTTTAGTCCTGGTTTAGTCCTAGTTTAGTCCTGGTTCAGTCCTGGTTTAGTCCTGGTTTAGTCCTGGTTTAGTCCTGGTTTAGTCCTGGTTTAGTCCTAGTTTAGTCCTGGTTCAGTCCTGGTTTAGTCCTGGTTTAGTCCTGGTTTAGTCCTGGTTTAGTCCTTGTTCAGTCCTGGTTTAGTCCTGGTTCAGTCCTGTTTCAGTCCTGGTTTAGTCCTGGTTTAGTCCTGGTTTAGTCCTGGTTCAATCCTGGTTCAGTCCTTGTTCAGTATTTATATTTTAAAGTTAATGTAATTTGAAAGACAAAGCATAAAATAATGACCAAATTTTGGTATTTTCAAAGAAGTGACACAAAAATGATCCAAACTAAATCAAATCTGAAGAAAATGAAGATCGTTTCATATCGTCACATAAAGACTCACTCACAGCTGGAAGAGGAACCAAAACTGTTACTTCCATAAAATAATTATTCAAGTAGTAAAAGTATCTCTGAAAAGTACTGTGAAAAGAACTGAGAAAAGTACTTTCTTTAATGTAAATGTACCTGACCCTCCTCTGATAAAGAGCCGAGCTGAAGAGGAGAAGCTCACTGGAATAATAGACATGTTATATACAAGTTATTGGCACTAAAGGGATCGACTCTGCCCTCAAGACCCGTAAAACAAAACAAACAACGCTCGATAAAACCAGAAATCCACGCTCTGAAATATTAAACACTCACATGTGGCTGGATTTTGGTAGCACATTGTTAATTCATGAAGATGGACTTATAACTTAATACAGGTAACGCAGCAGCTCCGTCTGGACACTCACAGCTGCTGCTTCATTCACTTTATCAGGTACTGGGGGAGTCACGGCTGCCCTGGGGCGGACACACAGTCTTGGCTACATCTATTCAGACTCATTTACTCACATAAACACGGCATTCAGAGAGAAAGTGGATGTGTCTTGCTCAAGGACACAACAGAACCACAGCCACAAGAACAACAGGCAAACTTCAGGGCAGCTGTGGCGACATTAGGGCAGAGTGTGAGTGACTAAAAGAGGACTAAAGCAGGACTAAAGCAGGACTAAAGCAGGACTAAAGCAGGACTGAACCAGGACTAAAACAGGACTAAACCAGGACTGAACCAGGACTAAAGCAGGACTGAACCAGGACTAAAACAGGACTAAACCAGGACTGAACCAGGACTAAAGCAGGACTAAAGCAGGACTAAAGCAGGACTGAACTGAACCTAAAACAAACAGGACTAAAACAGGACTAAACCAGGACTAAAACAGGACTAAAGCAGGACTAAAGCAGGACTAAAGCAGGACTGAACCAGGACTAAAGCAGGACTAAACCAGGACTGAACCAGGACTAAAACAGGACTAAAACAGGACTAAACTAGGACTAAGCCAGGACTGAACCAGGACTAAACCAGGACTAAAACAGGACTAAAACAGGACTAAAGCAGGACTAAAACAGGACTAAAACAGGACTAAACCAGGACTAAACCAGGACTAAACCAGGACTAAAACAGGACTAAAGCAGGACTGAACCAGGACTGAACCAGGACTAAAGCAGGACTAAAACAGGACTAAAGCAGGACTAAAACAGGACTAAAGCAGGAGTAAAGCAGGACTGAACCAGGACTAAAACAGGACTAAAGCAGGACTAAAACAGGACTGAACCAGGACTAAAGCAGGACTAAAGCAGGACTAAAACAGGACTAAACTAGGACTAAGCCAGGACTGAACCAGGACTAAACCAGGACTGAACCAGGACTAAGTCAGGACCAAAGCAGGACTAAAGCAGGACTTACTCCTGCTTCTTCCAGTTGTCAGTTACATCTTTAGACCAGGGGGGGCGCTATGGGGGCCTGTGTGTCACTGTTTGGGTCACATGACTGACTGAGGAAGTACAGCTGTGCGCGCTTTGGCAAAGTGCAGCGGGGTCAATGAAAACTCGCACTTTTTTGGGCGCAAACTTAACGCCAGCGCCTCCGTCCGCCCGTGCGCCACAGTGGAGGATGGCGCAGGAGTCGTGACGCGTAATGGCGCTGCGTTTTGGCTGTGCGTAAAGTTGTCATGCGTCTCCAAACCTGCCACCGCCAGACTCTGATCCGCGTATCGGCTCTTTTCCGCGTCCGAGTGATTAACAGACTTGTTGCGGGGTCGATACGGGACATGTCAGAGGAAAGAGGGGAGAGAAGGAGAGAGGAGGGCACAGGAGGAAAGGAGACCAGAGGAGGACAGGAGACCAGAGGAGGACAGGAGACCAGAGGAGGAGAGGAGAGCAGAGGAGGACAGGAGACCAGAGGACAGGAGACCAGAGGAGGAGAGGAGACCAGAGGAGGAGAGGAGACCAGAGGACAGGAGACCAGAGGAGGAGAGGAGACCAGAGGAGGACAGGAGACCAGAGGAGGACAGGAGACCAGAGGAGGACAGGAGACCAGAGGAGGAGAGGAGGCCAGAGGAGGAGAGCAGAGGAGCATCACTGAAGAGGAGAGGACCATTCACAGACTCCACAGAGAGGCGTGTGAGGTGAGAGGGGGGAGTGTGAAGTGTCAGACTCACATTATAACAAACACAAGGAAATTCACACTATTTCTAATCATTTAAATGTCTCATATTACATTATTCTCTATGTTATAATCAGTGACGTGTGGTGAGGTTCATGAGGCTCTGATGTGTCACAATCAGATTTACAAACATATAAACCAGTGTCTCACATTTGGCCCGGGTCAGTTTCTCTCTCAGTGACTTGGGGCCAGAATAAAAAAGAATTTCAAAATAAAAGTTCCGAAGTCCGTATGAAATAGCTCTAATAGTATGAAATAAAAAGCTGGTTTTGTATTGTTTTTTATCCTTATTCTGGTTCCCCAGTTTTCAGTGGATTGAAGTCATTAAATTTCTTACCATTTTGTACGTCTCTGTTTGAAAAGAGCGAGTCTTTGGTCCCGTCGTCTGGATCAAACCATTTAGCTCCTTTAGCGTTGGTCTCAGTCCTTTAATTATAACCTCCTGCTTCGACCGAAAGTCCAGTTTAGAAAACTGAGCTTTAATATGTATCATCCTCCATTTAAAAAGTAGGGCCAGACACGAAGAAAAAAGTGAATTGCTAAAGTTGACTTGCTAACTCTAAATTGTAGTTAGTGCAGGAGTTACAAGAATCCCTGGGCTCACGAGCGCCCCCTAACATGAGGCAGGGTAACTGCGTGCCTCACCCGGCGCCTTTTCACAGCCTTAAAGCAGCAGCGTCACTGCTACAGCACAGTCAGAACATGTGAGGAGAGTCAGGTTTGTGTCGTATAGAACCTTTAAAAAGAGGTTTCAAACAGCAAAATTCTTACCTTATGTTTTGCCGTTTGACTTAATGAGAACTTTGAACTAACCAAATACAGTATCTCTCTTACTTGGTGATGATGGGGCGCAGGGGTAAGACCTTTGCCCTCCAACCAGCGGGGTCACTGGTCCAAATCTTACAGAAACACAAACTGCAGTACGTTCTTTGGTGAAACGCTGTACTGTGACTTTAGTGCCATCTCCAGACACAGTAAAGTTGTTCGGGGATGACCTCTGCAGTACACAGATGAATACTTCTTTCATTTCTACTGAATTATTTGAAATGAACAGTATTTTTCGTGGAGTAATGTACATCTCCCACCTCCTCTGCACCTGTCTGCAACACGTGATGTATAAGGTACTTCCACATGAAACAAAGAAATATGTAAATGCATTGAAATCCTATGGAAGTGACGGATGATGTCTATAAATAGAGGTATCCTGATTTACATACAGCCATTAGCAGATTTAATTGTTATTTAACGATGGGAGAGATAATTGCAAGAGATGATGGAGGAGATTGGTCCTTGTCACCCACTGAATTATATTAAATTCAACATTTGGGGATTTTCTGATCAAAATACAATATAGATGTTCATCAGGAAGTGCTGACTGATGCACGGGTTTAATGCTGTACTGTGGAACATTCAAGCATCTCCGTGGAAACAAGAAGTTGACGAGAAGGACCAGCCATTAAAAGTCACACTGTTCCTCTTTAAAATCACAGAGGAGCTTCAGGGGTCGGGTGAAGCTGTGAAGAAGGAGGCAGATTAAAGTCCACACATCGTGCAGGCACTGGAGGTTAGGCAGGTTAAGTGTCTTGCCCAAGGACACGGCGGCAGTGCGCAGTGAGGGGAAGAGGAAATAGAACCTCTGACCTTTTAAATCCACGGGAGCTACTGCAGCTGAAACAAATATGTGAGATTGAAAACAAAACAGCTCCTAAATCTGTTTTTATAGAAGAACTTTTGGCTGCGGTTTCACTTGAACAAACACTTGAACTAATTTGGGACTAAACCGGGACTATGTATGTAATGTAACCAGGACTGAGCCGGGACCAAACCGGGACCAAACTGGGCCCAAAACCAGGATCAAACCAGGACCAAAACCAGGCCCAGACTGGGCCCAAACCAGGACAAAACCAGGACAAAAACCAGGACAAAACCAGGACAAAAACGACAGAAAAACAGGATAAAAACCAAGACCAAAAACCAGGACCAAACCATGATCAAAACCAGGACAAAAACCAGGCCCAAACCAGGACCAAACCATCACCAAAGCAGGACCAAACTGGGCCAAAAAGTAGTACGAAGCTGGGACCAAAGTAGGACCAAACCAGGCCAAAAACTAGGACCAAGCCCAGACTGAGCCTGGACCAAAGCAGGACCGAACCAGGCCAAAAAGCAGGCCAAAAAACAGGCCAAAAACAGGACCAAACCAGGCCATAAACTAGGACCAAGACCAGACTTAGCCCGAACCAAAGCAGGCCAAAAAACAGGACCAAACCAGACCAAAAAGCAGGACCAAACCTGGCCAAAAAACAGGACCAAACCTGGACTGAGCCCGGACCAAACCAGACCAAAAAACAGGTCCAGAACCGGACCAGTAGCACCAACCCAGGACCAACCTTGAACCAAGCCAGGACAAAGCCAGGACCAAACAAAAACCAGGACTAGTAAACGCACCTTAAACATCCATGAGTTCACCACTTGAACGGCCCTCGTGACAATAACTCCAGGCTCCTCACATCAGAGCGACAGTTATTATTTGTGTCACCTCCACCAGAGCGGGACCCTGCTGCTCTGAATGTGCCCTCTGCGTTAGACTGGACGAGGAGGAGGAGAGGGGGAGGAAGAGGAGGAGAGGGGGAGGAAGAGGAGGAGAGAGGGACCGGAGAGGAGGAGAGGGGGACCGGAGAGGAGGAGAGAGGGACCGGAGAGGTGTCAGGAGCCCGGCTTCAGCCTCCAGGCTGATCTGCTGTAAATATTGAGCTTCAGATTCAGACTGAGCACTGCAAAAATATCTATGCAAAAACTCAAAATGACTCGGCGATGGCTTGTCCTGTACTGTCTCACAAATGTCAAGTGCATTATGGGTAGTGTGGGTGCTGCTTTGATGGTGCTTTTTAGTGTAATGAAAAAACTATGACTTGGTAAATATTTTAGCTTGAAGTAATAATGAATAAAAGTAATCTGTGTTCATTTAGTAAAAGAAAACGTCAAAAAGCTGTGAAGACGTTAAAACGAGTCGTGTTGTTGCAAAAATGTGATTAGAAATGATTAAAACAAGTTGTGCCAAATTGTTTTAGTGTTTGTAGATCACTTTAACAGCTGAAACTTATCACTGGATAGATTTAATATAGCAGCAAACCTAAGACAAGTATTAATGTGCCGTTTGTTGTAGTTTTGGTGGCGTTAAAGGTGTAGTTCTTCAGTTCTGCTCAGATTACTGTCGGACCCGGACGACTGAGGGAGTCACACAGAGACACAGACGCCTTTGTGCATTTATTTGTCGCCGTACCATCTCGGGAATGTTCGAGTTTGTCTGGTCTCAGAAGATGTAGGAGCGTGAGGGCGGGTTCAGGTGGGGAAAGGTGACGTGCCGGTAGATTCAGAGGCCGTCTGGAGGTGGAAGTGGGGACGTCGGGTCGCTGTACGGTATTTTTCATTGACCGCTTCATACTATTTTTGTGCAAGCCTACATTTTACCATCTGTGTGTGATTCTTCTGACAAACGGCAGTGCGTCAGACCGAGGTACTGCACCCGATCTTCTCTCTTCAGCGACAAAGGCTCAGTGTCGCTCCAGAAGCTGAGCAGACTTGGGTTTGATCAGTGGAGATAGACTCATATATTGGTCGGCCGATATATCAAGCGAATATTTTCACTTTTTGGCCTTAAAACACAGGTTGATATTTCGTTTTGACCGACCTCCTGCGTAAAGAATACAGACAAACACTTGGATGCAAAGAGATAAACTTCCTAAAACGTGAATATTTACTTACTTTCTTAAAGGTTTGAGTTTGAGGACTGAGTTTGCAGTGAATTTAAGCAACAGAATTTGGAAAAAATGCGAAAAAAAAAAAAAGTCTCAAAAATACCGACAGAACACTTGAATGCAAAGAGAAGAACTTGAATGTGAATACTTACTTACTTTATTAAAGGTTTGAGTTTGAGGAGTGAGTTTGCAGTGAATTTAAGCAACAGAATTTGGAAAAAATACAAAAAAATGCGGAAAAAAAATCCCAAAAATATCGACAGATGTTATCGGCCGACCATTTCTCTGGATTTTACACAATAGACGTCGGAATTGGCCACGACAAACCCACACGGAGAATACCACCAGGCACAGCGGCGTTACACTCTAGAGCTACTGCAGACTGTTGTTATGTCCTTAGGCAAGACACTTCGCCCACATCGCCCCGTACGACCGCGGCGTGCGAGTGCCGGTGGTCGGAGGGGTCGACGATGCAGATTGGCACCTTCACGTCCAAATTCAAGTCATTTTCCACTTCCTTTTTTTTTACAGTGAAGCCCTGCGGCGTTCCTGCTGTAAATATTGTGCTCCAGAGCTGAGGGCTGAGGAACCCGGAGCGCACCACCCATCCACCGTCCATAACCCCGTCTCTGCCCCCCCTCCGCTCCCTGCCCGGCGCTGGCTGGCATGTGAGCTGACAGCCCCATGTCACCCAAAGGCCCCAGGGTGTTCTGCTCTCCCTCCTCCTCCTCCTCCTCCTCCTCTTCCTCTGTCACGGCCGCTCACAGATCCCTCCCCAGCCTGGTCACGATACTCACATTTCAAACTTGATTCTGAACTGAGGAATAGACTCGATACTCAGCGTCTATCGAGGTTTTAGTATCGATTAGTGTCAGATTTTCGATACTTTTCGCAGCCCCTAACAGTGTTACTCCCAGACGTCTCCCTCCTCCTCCTCCTCCTCCTCTTCCTCTTCCTCAGTGTGCTTCAAAGGGGCCGCCGCGGGTCCATGAGCGGCTCTGACTGAGAGGTGACATTTGTGCTCTTCCTCGGGGACGTTCACGAGGAAGTTCAGGGTCTTTAACTTGCACAAGGTGTCTGCATTTCAACCCCTGGACATTTTGTGAATATATTTAGTTATGGGCATGTTTACGGCGTTTAATTATCTATTTAAAAAACAAAATAATGACCACGCAGTGTTTGAACTGAATGAACTGGTCAGACCTCTGGAGCAGAGCTGGTTCTAGTTAGACCGAGGGGATACAGGTGCCACAGTGGGGCGCCACATTGTGTCCTTAGGCAAGACACTTCCCCCACACTGTCTAGAATCAACATGTGTGTGTGTGTGTGTGTGTGTTTCTGTGTGTTTCTGTGTGTGTTTGTGGTCGGAGGGGCCAGTCCTGCAGCTTGGCAGTCTCTCCTTCGTCAGTCTGTCCCCAGGCAGCTGTGGCTATAATAGTTTGTTGTCACCAATTGTAAAAAAAAAAAAAAAAAAAAAAGCAGAATTTAATTGAAAGGCATTTTTGAGGATCTGGAAAAGTGTGCAGTCTTGTTTGTCCCAGTTTAGTCCTGGTTCAGTCCTGGTTTAGTCCTGGTTCAGTCCTGGTTTAGTCCTGGTTTAGACCTGGTTTAGTCCTGGTTTAGTCCTGGTTTAGTCCTGGTTTAGACCTGGTTTAGTCCTGGTTTAGACCTGGTTTAGACCTGGTTTAGTCCTGGTTTAGTCCTGGTTTAGTCCTGTTTTAGTCCTGGTTCAGTCCTGGTTTAGTCCTGGTTTAGTCCTGGTTTAGTCCTGGTTCAGTCCTGTTTTAGTCCTGGTTCAGTCCTGGTTCAGTCCTGGTTCAGTCCTTGTTTAGTCCTGGTTCAGCCCTGGTTTAGTCCTGGTTCAGTCTTTGTTTAGTCCTGGTTCAGCCCTTGTTCAGTCCTGTTTTAGTCCTGGTTCAGTCCTGGTTCAGTCCTGGTTCAGTCCTTGTTTAGTCCTGGTTCAGCCCTGGTTAGTCCTGGTTCAGTCTTTGTTTAGTCCTGGTTCAGCCCTTGTTCAGTCCTGGTTTAGTCCTGGTTCAGCCCTTGTTCAGTCCTGGTTTAGTCCTGGTTCAGTCCTGGTTCAGTCCTGGTTTAGTCCTGGTTCAGTCCTGTATTTTCTGAATGCACAGCCCAATCACAAACCTTTATCTCCGAATAATCTTTATCCATGTCACTTCTAACCCATTGAGCTGTGGCCCTTGTCTCTACTTTACCTGTAGCTGTAGAGAAATAACAAAATGGCGGCTCTTTAAGTCATCAGTATTCAGAATCACAGCTCAGGTAAACGTACACATTCCCCTCTCATAAAAGGGACAGCACTTTTAATTACAAAGATGAAAAGTGGCTCTGTCTACATCTGTTTAACACCACGAGGTCGTCCTTTTCTCCTTCTCCCCGACCCAACGCAATCTGTCTCATGTGACTCCGGCTCGCGCAGATACTATACTCTCCCTTGTATGTTGTTTTTTTTTTAATTAAATACAGATAATATTTGCTTTGTTACGTCTTTTGCAGGCTGGCGAGCAGATGTACGTCGACCCTGGCAGCGGGTACAGGGTTTTCACGGAGCTGGCCCACCGCGAGCGAGGCAGGTGCTGTGGCAGCGCCTGCAGACATGTAAGCAGCAGATTGTGAGTGAACCTGACCCCGAACCAGAGCGTGCGGACCGCTTTAAAAACAACATGCTCTTTTAAATACTCAGACACATGTTCTCGCGCTGCTGTTTGGTCGTGTGCTGTTTGTAACGTCCTTGTAGGTTTAAGTATATGTGCAGAGAGGACACGAGGAGCAGTGGGCGACCGGCTTAAGAGAAGAGGTCACTCCTACAGATGTTACGCTGCAGGTTTATGGTCAAGACTAGATGGAGGATGTGTGAAACTCAGTCTGGGTTTAAAGCTATACTGTGGAGTATTCCAGTCAACACATCTCCACAGTAGTTGATGTGGCAAGAGAAGTTTATTTTTATTTTATTTTGACATCTTCAGGAAGACAGTTCCAGGTTTTAGCTGCAGAAAACTGAAACACTGATTCCTCAGTTTGGTCCCAGTTCAGTCCCGGTTCAGTCCCGGTTCAGTCCCGGTTCAGTCCCGGTTCAGTTCCGGTTCAGTGCTGGTTTTGTCCTGGTTCAGCCCTTGTTTAGTCCTGTTTTTTAGTCCTATTTTAGTCCTGGTTTCGTCCTGGTTTAGTCCTGGTTAAGTCCTGGTTAAGTCCTGGTTTAGTCCTGGTTTAGTCCTGGTTTAGTCCTGGTTTACAACTTTTTATTTGTATATTCTTGTTTTGCTCAAATGATGAACGTGTTAAAAATAAACCCTCAGACTTTTCAGCAGGTCTCGGACGGTAAGAAAAAGTAATAAGTAATAAAAACTTTTACTTTTCAGTTCAGTTAAAAATACAGTGGAGTAGAAAGTACAGATACTACTCTCAAATGTACTGAAGTAAAAGTAAAAAGTATCCACTATCCACACATATACCTGAAAAAAGTACAGTACTCTGCTACTTTTACTTCATTTGTTCCACTGATGGTTCTTCTCTGTCCTTCGTGTCTCCAGTGTCCCTTTGGTCACGTGAACGTGAAGGACCCGGCCATGAAGAAAAGCTTCAACTCTCTGTTCTACGTGTAGCTCTGACCACGCCCCCTGTCATCAGTCTGACCACGCCCCTGACCACGCCCCCTGTCATCAGTCTGACCACGGCCTATGACCACGCCCCCTGTCATCAGTCTGACCACGCCCCCTGACCACGCCCTCCACCTCCTCCAGCCAGAGTCACACAGCAGTGTCCAATCAGAGACGACTCTACAGACCTGAACACTATCTACAAATGGATCTGAACACATCTGTAGCCTGTCGGTCCTCGTTCAGTCCTGGTTTAGTCCTTTTTTAGTCCTGTTTTAGTCCCGGTTTAGTCCTGGTTATTCCCGGTTCAGTCCTGGTTCAGTCCTGGTTTAGTCCCGGTTTAGTCCTGGTTCAGTCCTAGTTTAGTCCTGGTTTACACCTGATTTAGCCCTGGTTCAGTCCTGGTTCAGTCCTGGTTTAGTCCTGGTTTATTCCTGGTTTAGTCCTGGTTTAGTCCTGGTTCAGTCCTGGTTCAGTCCTGGTTTAGTCCTGGTTTAGTCCTGGTTCAGTCCTGGTTCAGTCCTGGTTTAATCCTGGTTTAGTCCTGGTTCAGTCCTGGTTTAATCCTGGTTCAGTCCTGGTTTAATCCTGGTTCAGTCCTGGTTTAATCCTGGTTCAGTCCTGGTTCAGTCCATCCCTTGTGATATTTTTCTTTCTTTTTTCCTGATTAGTGCCGTATTTCTTCTGATACAAACACTTCGTGCATGACGCTGATTGGTTAACCCACCTGTCAATCACGCCCCTCTGAACTCTGGGAGATTTAGACTCAGTGGATCCAGGCGAACGAGGCACCGGCTCTGCACTTTCAACCGACGGCGGGTCATGTGACTTGTGCCTGTCGTTATTTGGAAAAGTGCAGATGCATATTTTTAGATTGTACCAAATGATGAAATCTGAGCTGAAACTGCGCAACTTCTACCTCCAGTGACTCCCAGGAACCCGCGATTTTCTCTCCTGATGGAGCCGTTTCACTGAAGCCTCCATTTTGGTTCATTTTTCCACTGTGAAGCCCACTTTTCTGCTTTGTCTTTTAGTGTATTAAACATGACCAGAAATCTGAGCGTAATCTGATTTCTGGGGTTGTCAGATTATGGAAATGTCATGTAAACTGTTCCATATGATGTGAGTAATCTGACTTTCTGAATGTTCACGCTTCTGCAGGTTTTGATGAGACAAAATATGCAAAAAATCCCAAACTAATGCAGCACAAAAGACAAAATGAAAGAGAAACATGTTAAAGATTAAAGTTATTTTGAAGGACCTGTGTGTATCCTGCCTCTTACAGATTTAAAAAGGTACTGCAGCCTGTGTCCAGAGCCTGAACCTGCAGAGACGCTGAGTCTGATTCACTCTGAGCTGCAGAGGCTGCACTAGCACCGAGTCATGATTGTTCTGCAGGCGCCATTTTCCCTCTCTCACTATACCTCCCTCCCTTTAATCCTCCCTATCCTCCTCTCTCTTTCTCTTTCTCTCTTTATTTCACTTTTATCTCTCATTCTCTTTCTCTCTTCTTCCTTCCGCTTTCTCTCTCTGCATATTACCTCCGTCTTATTCCTCTTATTCACCTGGCTCTCCATTTCTCCCTCCCTCTCTTTCTCTCTCTCTAGCTCTATCTTCCTCCCTCTTTCTCTTTTTCTCTCTTTCTCTTTCTATCCCTCCCTCTCCCCCTCCTCTCTTTTCTCTTGCTCTTCTGTGTCCCTTCTGTCTACTCTTCTCTTCTTCTCCTTCTCTCTCCCCCCCCTCTCCCTCTCTCTTCTCTTCTTTCTCTCTTCTCTCTCCCCCTCTCCTCTCTTTCCTCTCCTCTTGCTCTTCTGTCCCTCTCTTCTACTCCTCACCCTCTCTCTGTCTCTCTCTCACTCTCATCCTCTCCCCCACCTTCCTCCCTCCCTCCTTCCTTCCCTCCCTCCTTCCCTCCTTCTCTCTCTCTCTCTCTCCTCTCCCTCTCATCTCTTTTCCTTTTGCTCTCCTGTCCCTCTTCTCTCTCCACTCTCTCTCTCCTCTGTCTCTCTTCTCCCCCCTCTCTCTCTCTCTCTTCTCTCCTCTCTGCCTCTTCTCTCTCCCTCACTTTCCTCCTCCTCTCTTTCCTCTTGCTCTTATCTCTTCTGTCTCTCTCTCTTTTACTGTCCACGCTCTCTCCCCCCCTCTCTCCCTCCTCTCTTCTCTCTGCGCCTTCTCTCTCTCTTCTCTCTTCTCTCTCCCTCCCCTCTCTCTCCTCTCTGCTCTCTCTCTCTCTCCCCTCTTCTCTCCTCTCTCTCTCCTTCTCTGCCTCTCTCTCCTCTTCTCTCTCTCTCTCATTCTCTCTCCCCACCTTCTTCCCTCCCTCCTCTCTTTCCTCTCTCTCTCTCTTTCCTGTCCTCTCTCTTTCCCTCTCTCCTCTCTTTCCTCCTCTCCTCTCTCTTTCCTCTCCCTCTCTTTCCTCTCTCCTCTCTTTCCTCTCCTCCCTCTAGCTCCTCTTGGCTAACACTCCTCCGACCCTGCGGCATCGAGCATCTACACTAACGCAGCCAACTCTCACACCGGGCGAGCAGAGAGAGAGAAAGAGGGAAAAAGAGAGACAGAGGAAGAGAAAGAAAGAGGGAGAGAGGAGGGATGAGAGCGAGAACGAAGGAGAGATGCTGACTTTCAATAGTACACTTATTATAAGCCACTTAAAAATGGAAAGAGGGAGCGGAGAGAGAAGTTGTGAATCTGACAATACAACTCAAAAAACCTCAAGGGAAAATCTGGCAGTGATGGAATTCTCTGGAAATTCCTTGGAATGCCTCAAAGTTTTCCAAGTGTGCACCAGTGAGTCCTGCCTGTGGCCTGGTGTGAGATTAACACCGTCACAGTCAAATCCAGGACGAGCGTCTGGACTGAGCTCCTCACAAACACCACTTTTACTTAAATAACACTCTTTCTTGGAGAATTCCTCGTCTCATCGTGTGGAGAAGCTGCAGCTCCGACGCTCCAGGCCCACGTCTTTAAACATGTTCAGAGACGTTTCAGATTCTCCTGGACCTGACCCAGTGTGGACATCGTTTTAATATAAATAATCAAATCACTATTACAAGGATTGTCAGGAAAATATCAATACTTTTCTCAATGATATTTAAAAGGTCCTGAAAGGTCCTCAAAGGTCCTTAAAGGTCCTTAAAGGTCCTCAAAGGTCCTTAAAGGTCCTTAAAGGTCCTCAAAGGTCCTTAAAGGTCCTTAAAGGTCTTACACAAATTGACTAATGTTAAAATGTTGTTTCCTCCTCAAAAACAGACCTGGAGTTGTGTTTTATTTCATTCTCAACCTTCTCAACACAAGTTTGAGTAACTTTTCTACATCTCCACAGCTCAAAACGCTCTGTTCCACCTTGTGATGTCATGAAGTGGTAGTTAAGAGCTTCTTTTAGACATCGATATTGGCAATTCCAGGTCTGAAATGATCCAAATAATTGTAGTAGAGGTGTATTATTTGAGACCTGCTGAAAAGTCTGAGGGTTTAGTTTTAACACTTTCGTAATTTGAGCAAAACAAAAATATACAAATAAAAACAGCTAGAAAATAAACGATTGATTCTGTTGAAAAATCAGCTCAAATCTTTATCAAAACCACCAAATTTGAAGCTTCATAAAACCTCAAAATCTGCACAAAATACTTGTACTTTCTGCTCTATAAGAGGAGGTACTTCAATATTTTTACTCAAATAGATTTTTTCATGTGATACTTAAATTTTTACTTGAGTATTTTTTGCTCCTGTATCTGTACTTTTACTTAAGTAACAAAAGCAACATTGGAGAGTGAAGGTGTCAGTCTTGTTACATACCTGAGCCCCCTCACCAGTGTGCCCGCCTCCGCCCGCCTCCATTCGCCTCCGCCCGCCTCCGCCCGCCGCCGCTCGCCTCCGCTCGCCTCCGCCCTCCTCCGCTCGCCTCCGCCCGCCTCCGCCGCCTGTGCCCGCTGCTGCCTTTTGCCCGGGGTCTTGTCTGTCACATTACAGTAGATGTGTTGCCATTCAAGGAGGTCGGACCATGAAATAGGCCAAGTTTCAAGTCTGCTTCCTCCTCCTCTTCCTCCTCCTCCTCCTCCTCCTCCTCCTCCTCCTCCTCCTCCCTCCTCCTCCTCCTCGTTTGGTAACAGGTACAAGGAGCTGCTGGCTGCGCTCACTGCAGAACAAAAGTCTGATCTTTATCTGACTTCTGGAGTTGTCTGATTACTGAAGTGTCAGGTGAACAGTTACGTCTGAGGTGAGTAATCAGATTTCTCAGATTATTCACACCTGCACGAGGACAATTACCGTATTTTCTGGTCTATAAGTGGCACTTTTTTCATAGTTTGGCCGATGTGACTTATATGTCTTTTCTTCAGTGTTATGCATTTTTTGGCTGCTGCGACTTATACTCCAGAAAATACAGTTTGTAAAAATGACAAAGTGGCAAAGACAAAATGTTTAAGATTGAAATCGTTATTTTAAAATCCATCCTTCTTTGTCTTCCAAATAGGCAAGACAAGTGTATCTGTACGGCGCAATTCATACACAAAGTCATTTAAAGTGTTTTACAGATTAAGAAAGACGCTAAAATCAGAAAAACCGACATGAACATCACTGGCTGAGCGGTCACGTGATGCTCGATGGGGATGTGATTCCAGCTCCCACAGACGAACGCTGTCGCCGTGTCCTCGGGCAAGACACTTGACCCACCTCGCCCCCGGTGTCTGCTGAACGTGTGAGTGACGGGTGAGCGGTTCGTTGATGTAAAGACGCTTTGAGTGACTTGAAGGTGGAAAAGCGAAGCATAAAAACGTGACCATTTACTCTTCAGGATGGTTTTCAGGAGGATAGGAGCTTGGTGGACTGGATTTTTGATGACAGGAAACTAGAAAACTCACGCACAGACATAGGGAGAACATGCAAACCCAGCACATCAGGACGGCGCCGTTATGGTCCAGGACAGGGGTCTCCAACCTGTCGCTCTCCAGCCTCGTCCAAGCAGCTCGCCAAAGGATTTATGAATATATGTGTTGTACTGGATCACTAAACTTGATTAATTACCATTGTAAAAGTATCATTTTGATGCCTAACTTTGTGGAATAGTAAATGAAATAATGGTTTATGTTTAACAGGCTAACTGCACCATTTAAGGCTTGCGGCGGCACTAACATTTACTTAATTTCTTACCGTTACGACCCAGCTCGTGTGAGGGCAGCGAAGTAACAAACAAAACCACGATGGAAAACGGTAAAGTAAGAAGTAATTTAATGAACAAGGATGTTAAACTAAACAGAAAGGGTCTAAAAGAAACGGTACTTTGCAACGTTAAAGCAAAAACAGGTAAAGTAACTAAAACACAATTTTCACAATCCCAAATCTTCTTAAATGGGTGGAGGCGGCTGAAGGTGGGCCCCAGGATTGGTCAGGCTGGAAAACAGTCGTCCAATCACAGCCAAGGACTCACACAGCCAGGATTTCATGGGGAAGTCGACAAATTCAGGGGCCGCTACACAAAACACAGGACAAATACAAAAGAACTTGAGGTCTAGGGCCGTAACACTCGCACACGATGAAATTCTCTCTGGCATCGTCGTTTTGTAAAGGTAGCTCAGAGGAGGAACACGGTTGGAGGTCGCCCTGGTCTAGGAATTGAACCAGGGACCTCCTTCCTTCGGAGGGCTAACCACTCTGCCAAACCTGGAACATTGTTTTTGAGCAGGTGACCTCCACAGAGCCACAGTTTTGCGCATAAATATGGTTCATTAAGGAAAACTGATCATGAAGTCCAGGTCGGTTTTACATTTCGGGGTGTTATTTGTGCTCGTGGGTTTTACATTTCGGGGTGTTATTTGTGCTCGTGGGTTTTTACATATCGGGGTGTTATTTGTGCTCGTGGGTTTTACATTTCGGGGTGTTATTTGTGCTCGTGGGTTTTACATTTCGGGGTGTTATTTGTGCTCGTGGGTTTTACATTTCGGGGTGTTATTTGTGCTCGTGGGTTTTACATTTCGGGGTGTTATTTGTGCTCGTGGGTTTTTACATTTCGGGGTGTTATTTGTGCTCGTGGGTTTTACATTTCGGGGTGTTATTTGTGCTCCTCGGTTTTACATTTCGGGGTGTTATTTGTGGGCGGCCCAGGCTCGCATGAACACATTTTGCGGATGGCGTCTGGATTATGCAACCTCCGTAGAATGATGAAAAATTTAGAAACCTATAAAGAGATTTCACCATCGCCGACCCAGAGAGGAGGGAAAAGGGGTAAGAGAGGAGAGTGGGGAGGAGGGAGGTAAGAGAGGAGGGAGGAGGGGGGGGGTAAGAGAGGGAGGGAGGAGATAAGAGAGGGAGGTAAGAGAGGAGAGGAGGGAGGAGATAAGAGAGGAAACTGGGGAGGAGATAAGAGAGGAGGGAGGAGGTAAGAGAGGAGACTGGGGAGGAGGGAGGTAAGAGAGGAGAGGAGGGAGGAGGTAAGAGAGGATAGAAGGGGGGGTAAGACGGGGAGGAGGGAAGAGGAGAGGAGGGAGGAGGTAAAAGAGGAGGAGGGAGGAGGAGGTGAGAGAGGAGAGGAGTGAGAGGTGGGAGGAGGTGAGAGAGAGGAAAGGAAGGAGGAGGTGAGAGAGGAGAGGAGAGGAGGGAGGAGGTGAGAGAGGTGAGGAGGGGGAAGGAGGTGAGAGGAGGAGGCAGACTCAGTGACGTTCTCTCACTTTCTGAAGAAACACATAGATTTTCCTGCGATATGATTTTTTATCAAACCTCATGAGACTCAGACTCGGACTCGGACTCGGACTCGGACTTAGAGTCAGAGTCAGACTCTGACTCTGCTGCAGGTGAACCACCAAATTAAGACCCAACATTTTGAACTGACCTTAAAAGTGCACCATGTAACTCCTCCTGTTTCCATGGAAATGTTCACGTTTCCCCAGAATGTTCCACAGTTTGTCACCTGCTCATCGTCATGGAGACAAACAGGTGGCACCATCAAACCCAGAGTTTTTTTTATTTATTACCATATGGTGGAAGATTCCTGCAAAAGCAATAAACCTTAAAAGTCACACAGTGCATCTTTAAACGTTTACTTTTTGAAACGATTGTGAAAATAATAATTTCGCTCGATTGTTTCTGTTGAGAAGATGTTGAACTTAGTCAGTTTTTGTTTCATGTGGATAAGTCCAGTCATTATTTGTGTTTTAATGTGTCACAAACAGACCTGGAGTGGTGTTTTTTTGTTTTATTCACACACAAACCCTGCAGATTTAGTCTGAGTTCTTCTCTCACACTGAAAACACGCTGTTGCACCTTGTGATATCATCATGTGGTGATACAGGAAGTGCTCCTCTGTGTTTTTAAACTCCACACACCTTCATTTCTCAAATCATTTCGATCATTTCAGCCCAGGAATTGCCAATCTCTACTGAACAAAAGTTAAAATGTAGCTGTAAACTACCACTTGATGACATCACAAGGTGGAACAGAGCGTACTCAGACATGTGTGAATGAAACAAAACACAACTCCAGGTCTGTTTTTGATGAGGAAACATCGTTATAAACACGACTAAACGCTCACAAGAGTCAGTTTTGTGTAATATAGGAGCTTTAAACATTAGAACAGTGTCGAGTTATATAATAATTGCTTTACTTTCTTTCATATTGTTCTGATAAATGTCTCTGAAACTTTCCCCTGCAAACGCTCATGTTTTTGTTCTATTAATGGGAAGGGAAAAACGTGATCCCGTTGTAGTTTTTCGCTCTTTGTGTCCGTGGTTTGTGCGGCGGGACATATGTTCTTCTGAGGCCGGAGTGATGCGTCGGCGTGTCGTTCTCTCGCCTCGGAGCAAACAGAGACGGAGATCAGAGCGGATCAGAGCGCTGACCAGACGAGACGGAGGCCAGACGAGTGTGCAGGCCTCAGCACTATACAACACACAAACATACAAACATAAAACCAAACGCAACCCCAAACACAACTAAACTGTCGTAATGTGGGTGTGAGGCGGACCAAAGGATGCGGGACTCAGGGCAAGTTTTACGGTGTTTATAGACAGACAAAAGAAGTGACGGAAGAACATACGAGGAGCTGGGGGCAAGTCAGGGTCCAGAGGTGCAGGGAACAAACGTGACAGGAACAAGACCGGTACCGGGAGACAGGGTCGGAGACGGGAGTCCAGAGCAGTGCAGGGAGGCAGGGTGCTGAACAGGAACACGAGCAGGAACACGAGCAGGAACACAAACAGGAACATGAGCAGGAACACGAACAGGACAACAGGCAGACGAACAGTGAAACGAGCAGGTAGACGAGCAATGAGGCGAACAGACGATCTGACACCGAGAGGAGAGTCCTGGCTCCTCTTATCCTCCTGCAGGTGGCGTTGATTGCGCTGAAGAGAAGCAGGTGTGTGCGGGAGGAGCCAGGAACTCTGCCCAGCTCCAGAGACAGGCAGGGGAAGAGCAGACACAGGAGGCAGGAAAAGGCAGGGATCATGACATAAACACGACCAAACACGACCAAAAACGACCAAAAACGACCCCAAACACGACCAAACACGAACAAACACGACCAAACACTACCAAATACGACCAAAAAACGACCCCAAAACAACCAAACACACCAACCAAAAACGACCCCAAACACGACCAAACACGACCAAAAACGACCAAACACGACCAAAAACGACCAAACACGACCAAAAATGACCAAAAATGACCCCAAACTTGACCAAACACGACCAAACACGACCAAACACGACCAAAAACGACCCCAAAAACGACCCCAAACACGACCAAACACGACCAAACACGACCAAACACGACCAAAAACGACCCCAAACACGACCAAACACGACCAAACACGACCAAACACGACCAAAAACGACCAAACACGACCAAACACGACTAAACATGACCAAACACAACCTTAACATACTCTTTTACTCTTACTTGAATACTTCCTTGGACCATTACTTTGTACTTCTGCTTGTGTAACATTATTTTGAAGTAAAGCTTCTCTTAAGTATGTTTTTTGTCTTTTTTTCCCGCCTCTGCCCAGCGGCACTGCCCCAGACCAGCCCGTCCAGACCACTGACCACACCAACTGCAGTCAAAAGAAGTTTACAAGCCAACGCTGAGTCCTGAAGATCACACCACACCAGAACCACACAACACGGCTCAACCATTAATCAGGATGGAATTGAAATCACAATTTGAATGGATGAAACAGGCAAAATCTCTTGTTTTATTCTGTGTAAAAGCTGTTAATCCTGTAGTTTAGATCCGTAAAAACATCTATTTTGTCAATTCTTCTGGGCATAAATTGAAAATCTAATCACAGGGCTGCTCAGACAAATTGCAATCAGATATTTCTCCCAACTCGTTCAGCCCTGACACACAACCACACACACAACCAGACCCACCAACCAGACCCACCCCGCGCACTGCCTTCTGCACGGCCACTTACCCCGCTCCACCGCAGCCAAACCCTGACACCGCCTGGCACTGGCACAGAGTGAAAATAAACCCAAGTGTCAGGACTATAATGGCCCAAAGGAACGTCAGTCCTCCCTTGTGCATTTGTGTGTGCATGTGTGTGTGCGCGGGGGTTTGTCACACTGTGGGGACGGGACGCAGACGCACGTCCTCATCATGTACGTCCTTCATTATCAGAGCAGGATCATTTAAAGTGGGAAAACACATAAACTCCACCCACAGCTGTGTTTAAATAGAGCTGATACACCGGGGAGGAAGAAGGAGTCTGGAGGAGTAAAGGCAGAGTGAGGGAGGAGGAGGAGCGGGGTCAGGAGGAGTAAAGGGAGAGTGAGGGAGGAAGAGGAGAGGTGGAGTCTGGAGGAGTAAAGGGAGAGTGAGGGAGGAGGAGGAGTACGAGCGGGGTCATGAGGACTAAAGGGGAGAGTGAGGGCGGAGGAGGAGAGGTGGGGTCTGGAGGAGTAAATGGGAGAGTGAGGGAGGAGGAGGAATGGTCTGGAGGACGAAAGGTGGGAGTGAGGGAGGAGGAGGAGCGGCGTCTGGAGGAGTAAAGGTGAGAGTGAGGGCGGAGGAGGAGAGGTGGGGTCTGGAGGAGTAAAGGGGGGAGTGAGGGAGGAGGATGGTCGGGGTCTGGAGGAGTAAAGAGGAGAGTGAGAGGGGGAGGAGGAGCGGGGGTCGTGAGGACTAAAGGGGAGAGTGAGGGAGGAGGAGGAGGAGGAGGAGGCGGGGTCTGGAGGAGTAAAGGTGAGAATGAGGGAGGAGGAGGGGCGGGGTCTGGAGGAGTAAAGAGGAGAGTGAGAGGGGGAGGAGGAGCGGGGTCGTGAGGACTAAAGGGGAGAGTGAGGGAGGAGGAGGAGCGCCGTCTGGAGGAGTTAAGGGGAGATTGAGAGGGGAGGAGGAAAGGGTGGGGTCTGGAGGACTAAAGGTGAGAATTAGGGAGGAGGAGGAGGCGGGGTCTGGAGGTATAAGGAGCAGTGTGATTGGTCTAACAGGTTTCCAAACTCCACCCCTGCAGCAGGTGTTAACAGAAACACTGTCTGTATTTAGGACAGTCCTGTGTGATGTCATGTAGTACTTGAAGTTGCAGGTCACTAGAGGCGGGTTTATGATTCATGTTTTTTTTACTCAAAACTGCAGATTTACCTCATTTGCACTAAATCGGCAAAAACAGATGGACCAGGACCAGTGCACAGAGCTGTTAAAACACCTTTTATACACTTTAGTAGATTAAAAAAAGTTGATTTAGTGTTTGATTCCACTTTAAAGTTCAGATGTAGGTTAAAATAGGTTAAGTTTAATGTTAGGTTTAGGTTTAAGTTGGGCAAGCAGTGATTATGGTCGAAGATGACGATCCCCCGCGGCTCCTGCTTCTCATTCGTCGTCTTTGAGGGACAGAGGCAGATCACTGTAATGACGGTAAAATATCTAAAGAGCCTCGTACCTCTGCTTTGAGACGCCATTTGAATTTACATGAAGTACAATTGGTTGCGGAGTTACGGTAATAAAAAGTCTGCGAGTCTATCAGCGACGATAGTATCCGACGCTAAACGACTACAAGTGAGAGTAAGATATGCCTTTATTAGTCCCACAGTGGGGAAATTCCAGTACACACCTGGCTCGCGACCCATAGGTTCCCGGCTCCTGTTCTTAAGTGTTGATCGGTTTGAAAAAGACGGGAATCTCGTACTGTTTTTCAGACACACACGCTGTGTAAGGAGTAGTTACGTCTTTCCTTCTCGGTTCAGATTCCCTGTTGTCCTGTTTTTTCGCTCTCTTAGATCTACTGAAAAGCCCATTTGAAGAGGTCGTTGTCTGAAAACCTGGGAAATATGGAGGTGAAGAGACTGGCACCCCGGGTTCTCTCATGATCGTTGCACATTTTTTAAAGCAGCCCACAGACGACACTGTGTCCCTTTAAAGTTCACTCTGAAAATGACAGAATGAAAGTCTCCACACTGTCCCCACACGACACACAAACCCGGCGCGTGTTTGTGCAGCAGCAGCGTCTGAGCAGCTCGTCCATCACTGTCTCCTCCGCCCGTCCGCTGGCCTCGGGCAGCGGCTGTGCTGTGGTCATATGGACAACACCTCCCTGTGGTGAAATTAGCCAGAACACGCCGTGAGTGACAAGAGCCGCTCCGTCGCTCCAGACAGCGCTGGAAATAACCCCGGCCTCCTCGTCCTCCTCCTCGTCTTCCTCCTCTCGTCGCAACTGGTGGTCCGCCCCATGCCACGCGGTGCAGATGTGAGCGGAGAGAGGGAGGGGGCAGGTGGGCAGGTGTGGGCAGTGTGGTCAGCGTGTGCGCCCCCTGTGGTCGCGTGGAGGAAGTGCAGTGATGTTCATATCGTGGAGGTTTAACCTTTGACTTTGTGTTGGGTTTGATCTCAGACAACGAGAGAAAGAGAGAGTGAAGACAGTGAAAAGATTATAAAAGAAAGAAAAGAATATATTTACATTATTATTCTCAGATGTAAGAGGAGAAATGTTTAAGCCACGATGGAAAAGTGAATTTAAAGGTTCTATATGACGCAAAATTGACTCTTATGAGCTTTAAGTCGTGTTCTAATGCTGTACGTCATCAAAAACAGACCTGGAGTTGTGTTTTGTTTAATTCACACATGTTTCAGTATTAGTCTGTAACATCTCCAAAGCTCAAAATGCTCTGTTCCACCTTGTGATGTCATGAAGTGGTAGTTTTTTTAAGTTAATCACTACCTTTTAACCTTTTGTTCAGCAGAAATTGTCAATTCCAGCTCTGAAATGATCCAAATTATTCTAGAGATGAAACTGTACGGAGTTTAAAAACACACCGGAGCACTTCCTGTATCACCACATGATGACATCACAAGGTGGAACAGAGTGTTTTCAGTTTGACAGAAGAACTCAAGCGTAAAGATGCAGGGTTTGTGTGTTGATCGTGTGTGAATGAAACAAAAAAAAAAAAAACACAACTCCAGGTCTGTTTGTGACGAGGAAACAACAGAAAAATCTGCGTAATATGGGCCCTTTAAGGTCAAATCTGTGAGGTCAAAGGTTAAAGGTTAGATAGGTAATAGGATAGACTGATAGAGACTTCACATCTCTCTGCATTTTTTATGTGTCTAAGTCTGCTGCGTCTCAAACCAAGCGTTAACATATGATATTTTTTTCCTTCCCTTTTTCCCTCGAAAGCCGCCATATTTGCTCTGACCCGTGCCTGTCCCTGATTGGCTCACCCACCTGTCACTCACTCACTCCCGTCTGAAGAGCCTCACCGGTGACCAGCACATCTCCGTGAAGCGTTGGTGTGTTGCAGTGTGAGTTTTGGATCCCGGGCAAGAAAAACCGGAGCACCCAGAGGCAGTCGCACACGGGGAGAACATGCAGACTGGGGTTTCGCTCACAAACGCCCTGAAAAGCAGCCGTGTCCCAGCAGCGCTCACACGGGCCGCGGTATAAAACTTATTTTAAGCTGAGGACCACAGAGCAGTTAATACAGTGAGTCAGACGTTCACACAGGCGCTGGATCTTTAATATGGAACAGGGGACGTTATTTAGAGGCTTGTGTCATACGGATTTAGAAGTGATGAGTTTAAAGACGTAGAAGTACATATTTGCAGTAAAAAGTGTTGGTTATGATCATTTAGGACGATAATCTTTTGGTCCGTCATGGTTTAATCTCTCAGGAGCCCAGCGTTTTCAGTTCTGATACTGATTTCGATACTATAACTTTAAAGATCTGATACTTGATTCAAACGATACAAGTGCAAAGACTGAAAACAGCATTTATTTCCTTAAAACTACATTTAAAATAAGACAAAACTGATCCAAATGTTTTATAAAGCTGTTTCCTCCTGAAAAACAGACCTGGAGTTGTGTTTTGTTTCATTCACACGTGTCTGAGTAACTTTTATTATTAGTCTCTAACATTTTGCAAAGCTCAAAATGCTCCGTTCCACCTTGTGATGTCATGAAGTGGTAGTTTTCAAGTGAACTGCTCCTTTTTACCTTTTAGTTTAGTAGCGATCGGCAATTCCAGGGTTGTAATGATCCAAATGATTGTAGAAATGAAGGTGTGTGGAGTTTAAAAACACACCGGAGCACTTCCTGTATCACCACATGATGACATCACAAGGTGGAACAGAGTGTTTTCAGTTTGAAGGAAGAACTCAGAAGCCTAAATCTGCAGGAATTGTGTTTTAAACATGTGAGAATGAAACAAAACACAACTCCAGGTCTGTTTGTCAGAAAACAGAGTCATATGGACCTTTAACCTGAGAGTGAAAAAATAAATTGTACAAAAAAAAAAAAAAAAAAAAGCTAAAAAAAAAAAAGCAAAAATAGAACACTAATAATTCAGGAGTTTAAAATTTATGTGCGTTAAAATTTGGTGTTAAAATATTGGTGGAGAAGCTAATTTGGTCACATAACAGCTGTGTGTAGTGTTAGCCGTTAGCCGTTAGCCGTTAGCTTCTACAATAAGAGAAGAACTCAGCCTAAATCTGCAGGTTTGTGTTAAACATGTGAGAATGAAACAAAAAACACAACTTCAGGTCTGTTTGTGACTGTACTTCCAATGAAAAAATGAAGAAATGTCCCAGAATGAAGCTCGCCGAGGCAACACACGTGCTACTACTACCAATTTTATCCAATTTCTGTGTTCGAAAACTTTAATAACTGTACTCCGATCCTTTCTTTTCATTTTCCACCGTGACTAAATCAGCAGTGAACTTTTTATTCTTCTAATTTCCAAACACTCTCCCTCGTTCCTCCCCTTTTCACATTTATCTTGTCGCGTTTTTATCTGCCTCTGATTGAAGCTTCCTTTTCGTTTGACAGCTCTGACACCGGCCCATGTAAACCAAACCCCCGCCTCCGCCTCCACGCTCCCCCACCTCCCAACCCTCCTCCTCCTCCACCTCCACCCAAATCCTGCTACACCATCTCACCTCCATCTATTATGTTTCCCTTGTCCCTTCTCTCTACCGCGGCCAGATTTGGACAAATATTCATTCCCCTAGAGGGTGCGCGGGTCCCTGGCGGAGGTGTGGAAGGGGAAGGGGAGGGAGGGGAGGGTTGAGGGGAAGAAGGAGGAGGTGGAGGAGGAGGAGGCGGGGGGGAGCGGCAGCAGCAGTTGGCGTGCACGGAGCAGAGGCGCAGGCTGGCTAGTTAAGGACTCCTCTCTCCTATCCTCCATCTGCCAGGGAGCGGGGCTGTGATTTGGGCTCCAGCAGAGCAGCAGAGCAGGGAGGAGACGGAGGGAGGGAGGAGGGAGGAGGGAGGACGGAGGAGGAGGAGAGGAGGGGGGGTGTAGTGATGGGGGAGAGGAGCAGGAGGAGGAGGGGAACACTGGAAACGAGAGAAAGTGTGGAGGAACCATTGGATAGAAATGTTGCTCAGGCACAATCACAAGTCGTGTTAAGAGTGAGTAATGTTCTCTACATTTTATCCATGGGGTTAACTCTAAAGTTTTGCAAATCGATGCCAAAACTAGTGTCGAAACTAGACGTCGAAACTCATTTGAACAAGTATCGATGCAAAAAAACCAGGCCGACTTAAACAGAACAAATGATCTTTTACCAGCTTTAACCAAACTAGTGTAAAACCATGTGGTAATTACTATTTTGTGCTGAAAATGCCACTCAGTTTTCTAAAATAAGAGGTTTAGTTTTATCATTCATCATCATCATTGTTAGAATCAACAGCTCTCACTCCTATTTACAGGCAAAACCTATGAATAATCCCAGTGCCAAACCTCATAATCTTCATCTACAGCATCAAAAAGCAGATTATTAAAGCCACAACGTGTAAAGTTCTTGACGCACCACCTCGTCTCCATGGACATGTTATGGCTTTGCTCGAGACGCTCCACAGTTTGGCGTTAAACTGATCAATCTTACATTTTTAGGTGTTTTTTTTTTTTTTAAACATACATTTTTAGTGCGTGTGAACCTGCCTCTCCACAGATCTGACCTGTAACTTAGCCTGATGGTGTGAACTGTTAGTGGCATGGACAAAAGATAATCGTATCTTTAGTCAGTCCCATAACACCAGACACTTAATTCTTAATGAACAAACAGTTTTATTAGAATGAGTCAGGCTCAGTAGATCTTTAATTCAGACTCAAACTCTAATTTTAATCCTTTAATGACAGAGTTTCTAACCCTGAACCTTTCTTATCGAGCCATTTGTTCATTAAGAATCAAGTGTTTGTGCTTTATTCACATCGTGGAACATTACAGGGCAAAGCAAAAGCGTTCCCATGGCAACAACGCCTTTGAAAAGTGACACAAAAAAGTGACGCGAGCACGAGCAGGAAAAGGAATGATGTAATGTACCTTTCTGAAAGCTCAAATAAACCAAAACTTAGATCATTTACTCTTTTTTTACCACAGCTCTGGTCTCGTGTTGAGGTGTTTTCCAAAGACCACTCACTCTCTGACAGCCGTACATTTACATTTTGTGTGTTATTTTTACCTCCCGGTCTCACTACTCCCCCTGCTGGACGAGAGGACTTCCTTCGGTCACACTTTTGACACTTTGAATCCACACATGAACTCAAACATCTCTGCTCTCTACTTTACACATCTGTGGAGCGTTTGTCCACTGATCCGAGGGTTTGCGGTTCAAATCCCGTCGGTAGAGCGGATGAATGCTGTTGTTGTGTCCTTGGGCAAGACATTTAACCCCCCTGTGTGAGCTACTGTGACTGTTTCCTTGATGTAACTTCACTTAAAGATGGAAAAACACAACATAAAAACATGACCATTTACCTTTTCCTCAACAAATGTATTAGTCTAACGTCCCTTTTTTTCCTTTTTACTTCTAAATGAATAATATCAAAGTCCAAAAATGCTAAAGTAAACATTTATTATATCCCATCGCAGTATCTTTTGGCACTTTTCATTCCGGTAGCTGCTTATCTCATCCGCCAAAGCAAGAAGATAGAGCGCTGATGTTTGTAAATATTTCCCGGATGCCTCCCTCTCTTCTCTTCTCCTCTCCTCTCCTCCTCTCCTTCTCTCCACCACGTGACCACCACCATCCAGCCCCCTCCCTCCTCTCCTCCTCCCCTCTTTCCCTCCCTCCCTCCCTGCGCTCTCCTTCATCCTGTCAGCGTTTAAGCCCGAGATCCCTCCCTGCTCCACGTTGGATCCAGGAGACTTTTATTCCCACCTTCTCTCTCTCCTTCTCCCCTCCTCCCTCTCTCCTCCCTCTCTCTCTCCTCTCCTCCTCTTCCGGGCCGCGCTTTGGGGGACTTCTCCCGCCTTAAACGATCCCTCCACATGAACCCTGGATGTGTGGTAATCTAACCAGGAGTGGCCTACATCGGAGCGCAGGCGGCCGGGCAGAGGAGGCAGGGGCCCGGGCTGTTTCCAGGCGGCGCCGCGGTGCTGCTGCTGGAGCTGGTTGGAGGTGGTAGTGGAGGAGGTGGAGGAGGAGACAGCAGCCCCGGTATCATGCTCTGCGCGTGTACAGCACAAACCTCGGAGCCTCTGCATTATTGATGAGACACATTGTGATGTCAACCCAAGCGGAAGAGCGCAGCAAAAGTGACTGTTAGCACCAAGCACCGCCGTGGCACGGGATCATTTACGCACGCAGGACGCGCGCTTCTAATTAATTATCACTATTCCCTCCACGCGCACGGGCTTTTCACGTCCAGCTCATGCTCAAATTATACTTAAATGAATTTGTCTCTGCTGTATGTGACAATATAAGCCTTTCCATGCCGAGTTTTACTGTAAATATGGATAAAAAAACCAAAAAACCCAAGAAGCGCTCATTGGTTTCCTGCTGCTTAGTGATTAAATTCAACACAAAATTTCTCCTTTAACACCATAAATATATAATTCAAATTGTCAATCCGTGTCCTTAATATGTTTGCAGTGTTAATTATCCTAATGAGACGTTATGGGCCAAACATACACAGTATTACCATGAACATTCCACATTTACACTCACAGATCCGGGTTTTACGCACGAGGCTGATGCAGCAGGGCTGGAGGTGTGTTTGATGTGTGCGTAAAATCCACGCTGAATATGGATGACGCTTCGATTCCAGGTGAGACCGGACCCAGCGTCGAACTTCACCAAATATTAACCCGTGGGATCGATGCGCGTGGGCTGCACATTTGCATAATTCTGACCGCGCGTTTGGCTCATGCGCGGCCACGAGGAACCAGCGGGAGAATGTGTGTTTTTACGCGTAAAAATCACCAAAAGAAGAGAGCTGCTGTGGTTTGATTTAGTACAAATTAATAACTAGAGTAACTACAGTTTTAAAAAAAGCTTGAAAAGACTCAAGTCATAAGGAACAAACCGGATTTTAAGAATCATTTGGCTTTAATCACGAGGTTAGGGTTACAACAAACCTGCTTCTTTCTTAATTAACTATTTCTTCATTATGATATCACAACTTGTTCATGGTTTATTAATTATTTATTAATTAAAGTTGATATTATAAAGTGTTATACGAGTATTTCCTTTTTTATTTTTCAGTGAGGGGGATTTTTATTGCGTTATTATTCCGAGTTTTACAATGATTTATTCACAAAGGCCAGAGCTCACCAAGCAATCCTCCAGGGAGCCGGTGGTAGCCATTTGCCTCTTGTAAACAACAAATCCACGGTTTACACTCTATAGAGGTTCCTTTAAGGTTTGGAGGAGCCTCTTTTATCAACAGTGTTCAGCTGTACAGGCGCATTTTGGATTTAAAATGACAGAATTATTTGAAGGACACTTGGTCAGATCATGCGCTCTTCTTAATTACCTTTAGGCAAGAGGAGCATCACTGAGGATTGAACCCACAACTTGCCTGGTTGCTTGGATTTCAGGGGCTGTGCGCGTGGAGAGGAAGAGGAGAGACGTGGTGTGTTTAAATGTGTTGTGTTTTAATTGACGCTCTGGGTGGAAGTGGAGCTGGGGAACGAGGAGGAGACAGCCCCCCATCCACAGCCAGACCCTCATCCACGGGCTGCTCCTCATCCACGGGCTGCTCCTCTTCATCCACGGGCTGCTCCTCCTCATCCACGGGCTGCTCCTCATCCCCGGGCTGTGCCTCTGCTCCTCCTGCCTCTGTGCCCCGCGCGCGCAGTCTGCTCACGGATCTGCCGCAGGTAAGACCTCTCTATACGCACCTTTACGCAGCTATAGGCGAGGGCTGTTTAATAAATAGTTTACAAAAAAAAAAAAAAAAAAAAACAAGGTAAGAGCGCGTGTGATTGCGCGCGCCGTGCGTCTTGCATCACGCACCCAAACGTGTTCATTTATTTGGCACGGATGAAACGTGATTTAACTTAATGTTAAACGCATCATGGGAGCGTTTGTGCAGTGTTAAAATAGGTGAAAATATTCCTCAGTGTGTATAGTTTGGCTAATGCATGAAACAAAACAAAAAAAAAAACAGAGCCAGGATGTGTGGAAAATTCAAAAAACGTGGCATTTCTTAAAAAAACAAAACGATTTTATTTATATTCTTAGCAAACAAAATTACACTGATTTAATTATTCTTCAAAATTACATCCCAGCTGTGAAATTATGAGCATAAATGTGATTTTTTAATTTATTTTATTTTATTTTTTTTGCATACAGTTGAATTTGGCCTATTTAAATCCCTGCGTTACGAGGCCGTGCGTAAAACTCCCTCTGTCACCAATATCTCACATCAATTATTAATAAGACACTGATAAAATTAGCAGGACGTAAACTCTATTTGACCATTACGCACAACAGAAAATGATCCCAAAACAAACCCCTCAAAAAATACAAACTCTACCTTCATGTTGTGCAATATTAGCGGATTAAATGTTGCGTGTTTTGTTCGCTCCTCATGTCTTAATTGGAGCCCGTAAAAGGGAATCGAAACAACTGCTGCAACACAAAGCGCGTGTCCCCTGAGCCCCCGCGCGCGCACTGACACATTGTTAAGCCTCTTCAGTCAGATGAAGTGTCACTGCTGCGGGCTACAGCTCCACACACCCTTCGTTACGCGCATTACCGCCGCCGCCGATGTCTTCATACAAACACCAAGATATCCACACTTTTAATTACGCATAATGTAAAATGAATCTTTGGATAAGGAGCAGGGTTTTTTCCTGGCCCGTTTTGGCACAGGTAAAGCAGAGTGTTGTTGGCACGTCTTTGGTGACACACAATTGACCCGAGCGCATTGGATTGTGATTTTGGCACCGCGGTAACCTCCGACACGTCCACACAGCTTATGTCCGAGACGCAGCATCCATTCCCTCCCTCCCTCGCTCTCCTCTCACACCCTCGCCGCTGCTGGCTGCTATCATGGGGCCTCCAATTAAAACAACACAAGTTCGCGGTGGGGGCGGGAGGGGAGACGGGGAGAAGGGAGATGGGAGAGAGGAGGGAGAGAGGGAGAGGGGGGCTCACCGGGTAATGTAACACGTCTTGAGATGAAGTGTCCACACACCTGCACTCCCCCCCCCCTCCTCGAGCCTCCGTAAATCTATTAATAATGCGGACGGAAACAAACCAGCGCCTCCCGTTAGAGCCCATCGCGCTTTGTTTTAGTCAGTTCGCCTCGTGAGGACGGCTGGTGTCTGTGGGAAAGAAAAACGCCGGACGCACGCCTCCTCTCCCGGGTTTGCTGTCACACCCACACTCCGGACAACAGGGCTCCAGGCTGCCCTTTTTACTGGCAGTGTGTTTTTCGTGGCCCTTAGCCCTCAGCTGGCTTCTTGAATGCAACTTCACATAAATAAGACGGACAGCTTGGTTTTGCTGAAATGCAGAATTTTTCACGCGTAAAACAAAACAATTGCTTTTTTACGCACAGAGCAGGCACAATGGATCAAAGCAATAGTGCAAAAAAATGTATCTAACACAAATTTAAAATATTTCCTGTTGGTTTTATAGTGTTTGGATTTGAACTGTGGTAAGGTTTGAGTTTGGTTAGCCTGTGCGTAAAACCGTGCGTAATTTTGCAATATTAAGTTTGCGTATAAATGCGTAAAAAGTGTATTTCTTATTTTTAATTCTCCACCTGGACAGAATAATATTTCCCATTAGTTAAACTTTCATTTAAACCCATTAACAGCTGGGGATCTCTAGTCAAAGCAGACGTTTGCAATTAGCTTCCAGAAAAAAAAGATTTGAAACTTCTACCGTGTCGTGAAATTTAATCTAACTTTGGCGCACGCCTTCTAACCAAGTCACTGATCACCTTCCTCCCCAAACAATGTTCATACACGTGGTTCATCGTTTTAGAATAACTGTATTTGACATGAAAAACAATGAAACCCGTATTGAAATCGCGCCTGTTAACTCACAAACCTCAGGCCCAATTGAACAAATAAACTGGTCTTAAAACGAGCTGTGACAGAGATTACATTTCTATTTCAGACCGTGCCCATAAAGCGCTTCTTATTAAACATGGAAAGTATTGTCTGCGTCTGTCCCTCGCCTAAATGTGGGAATAAACTACTGCTAATGAAAACGTCAATAGCGTAAAGGCAGTAGTCCAGTTTTCGAAGGGGGCAGAGTGACAGTTCTTTGTTGCGAACAGAAAGCAGCGGTGATGGAGTGAGGAGCTGGCAGCGGGCATGACACAGGCGGAGGAGAGGAGGAGAGAGGGAGAGAGAGGAAGGGAAGAGTCCTCCTACCGAAATTATTCAGGACGTGGGAGGCCGAGCTCCCTTCTTCACAAATAGGACACGGATCTCCAGTGCAGCCAGGTCCCAAATCTGACCTCCGAGCACCGCGGAACTTGGCTGCGGGGACAAACCGGGAGAGAGCACCCCCTAGAAAACTAACTTCGCGTCGGTATCAGCGGCCACACGGGCAGCCCCCTCCTCTCTCCATCTCCCCGGCCTCTTCCCCTCGTTTTCGGACTACTGCGGCTGTGTTTTTTTTTCCCCAGAGGAAGGATGGACTGTTACACGGGAAGGCAGAGGGACGCTGGTGTAAATATCCTTCCATGTTAATATGTTAGCGGGTCGCTTGTGTTTGCAGCCCGGAGGTGAAGCAGAGCGTTTCGGGGCTCGTCTCTTGCCGCGCTGACGGGAGTAGGGGCGCAGTCTGCAGTGACAGCGTATATGGAAGTTGTGGGCTGCAAAACAGAGGCCTGGCAGTTGCACTTTGAGCACAGGAGCGGGACAGGGCCATGCTTTTCCACACGGGATCTCCCGGGGACACATCCAGGGATCATGGAGGAGATGGAGAGGAGATCCAAAAGCGAGGCGCGGCTCACTAAGGGCAATTGCAGATCAACGGCAGGGAGACGGTAAGCAGCGCCGACCACAGGCCGCACTGACGCGCTCGGATCCGGGGGGAAAGGCGTGAGCAGGCCCGCGCTCTGCTCCACACAACCCCGCTTTACTGTCCAGTGTAACCCGTAGATATATATTTACAAACACAACCAGATCACTGATACTGCTTTTATTGTGTTTACAGGATGTAGTTTTGGTTTTAGATCATTTTGGAAATAATTCTCAAAAATAAATCCAAGACAATTAGGCCTCCTTCAAAATGTTTAAATATTTACAGCATCAATCCTATTTCTTATTTGTGTTGTCACTACCAGAATAATTACCTGGACCAATTGTAGTATTTATTTGGCACTGTGCGTAATTAATACTTTTATAAAATCACAGTTTAAACGCGTTTTAATAATAACAGGGCATGTCTGCAAATGAGGTTATGTATTTATACTTTTATTTGCTGTTTTATGTGTGAACAAACATTATAATTTCTGAGCTAATATTTTTTTTAAAACCAAATGCACACTGGTCTAGGTGGGTCTAGTTTGATTTTCTTGTCACACTGCTCCACGTTCAGCCAAATCCGTTTATTCCAGAGTCAATCCGTGTCGACTGTTTAACGCCGGGTGGCACTGATTAAAAGTCGTGCAGTTATAGATTAGCAGAAGGTGGATGTTGGTGGCCTCTCGCTGTGGTCTTTGCTCCGCTCTCACCGTGTCTCTGGCGCAGACCATGCCCTCCATGAGCCCGGAGAAGCCCGCTCTGTGCGCCGGCTGCGGGGGCAAGATCTCGGACCGATACTACCTCCTGCTGGCCGTGGACAAGCAGTGGCACCTCCGCTGTCTCAAGTGCTGTGAATGTAAACTGGCCCTCGAGTCCGAGCTCACGTGCTTCGCCAAGGACTTGGGAGTATATACTGTAAAGAGGACTACTACAGGTACAGAAAAAATCACAGTGAAACCACGGCTGTATGAGGCAGTTCATTATTAGAGACCATGGAACATTTGGAATAACGTCCGTGCGTCGTAAAGAAGGAGGCCTACGGTTTTACGCACGGCTGTATATTATTTGGTTCAGTTTTTTTTTATGAAGAACAATAGTACTGCGTTTATAGTTTCTTAAAATGGATATGGAGTGACTAGAAATTAGAATTAAAATAAATACCAGGAACACACATAATGCTGAGAAAGAGGAAAATACTGTGAAATAACCCGCAATATTCAACAACAATTCTGTATTTCACAACAGGGTTTGATTTAAATATGGCACAATTATTAGGCAGCTGGTTCTTTTTGGATAAATATTTTTGCCATGAAAAGCCAAAACACCTCTCTCATCGTCACAGTTGGATCAGTGTTGAAATTGCGCTTTGTTCCGTGTGTTCCATATCAGGATAAGTGAGGGTCAGGGAGAAGCACGCCCACATTTAGCGCGGGGTTACGCACGGCACCGCGCACGTTTCAAGGTATTTGGACACAAAAACATACGACAAACGTGTTTAATGGGTTGTGAATTGGAGCTTTGGAGTAAACATTAACACCACACGTTCCACTGCCTCCAAACCCATCTGCGCGCGGTCCCTTTTGGCAAAAATGTTTTCTATTTTGTCAAATTAAAAGATGTGAGAAAGGCTGACAGAGTAGGACGTGTCAGAGCAGGCGTGTGGCTGGGGCTGTGTCCAATTTTGAGTCTTGATTTAAAAATGATCCCATTGTCCAAAAAACGTCAAAACTAAATATGTTAAAACTGTTCTAACAAACAAGTAAAACGCGCTGCCTGCTGGTAATAATAAAAAAAGGAGTCTCAGAGGCGAATAGTACGAGGCCCGTGTGTGCTGTGTCCGGCCCTTGTTTCTATTATGCAGAATAATTGAAGTAGACATGTTAGTATGTTTATAGGCCTTTAGTTTGGCTGTGTCCCCTCGTGCGCCTGTCCTGACTGTGCCTCTGTTCCAGAAGGTTCTCCGTGCAGAGGTGCGCGCGTTGCCACCTCGGGATCTCGGCCTCGGAGATGGTGATGCGCGCGCGGGACTCGCGGTGTACCACCCTGAGCTGCTTCACGTGCACACCACCTGCAACACGACCCTGACCACGGGGAGACCACTTCGGCATGAAGACAGCCTTGGTGTACTGCCGCCTGCACTTCGAGACGCTGGTGCAGGGCGCGGACTACCAACAGCAGATCAACTTCGCGGAGCTGGGCGGCCAAAAGCGGCGGGCTGGCGCTGCTACTACTTCAACGGCACCGGGACGGCACAGAAAGGCCGGCCGCGCAAGAGGAAGAGCCCGCGCGATGGGAATAGACATCTCCAGCTACAACACAGGTGAGAGCGGAGGAGCTTCACACACGATGTTTTTACTCGAATAATCCTAATCTAAAACTGCAAAACAAAAAAAAAAAAAAACAATTACACGCATTCACCCAGCCCTTCATATTTCAGATCAGTAAGTTTCAATTAGAGGCGCTTCTGGTGGTGATAATACTGTGATATTTTTTAAAATGTAGCTTACTAAACTTGAACAGCGCGACATACTGAAAGCACCACCCTTAAAAACATCCAAAACTCACTGCGCAAAAAGGCCAAAAAAAAACCCCATTTCTTTGGTAAATCATCATGGCCGGCGCGTAATTACCGCAATTAATCAGAGTTGTGTTTAATGCCCTGCTCTCCCTCACGCTAATTATGTCAAATATGACCTAAACCTGCGCACACGTGATAATTAACTCTAATTTGGATCATAATAATTTGTATGTATAGAAAGAGTGTAAAGCGAGTAAATGTGATATGGGGCTAATGCGTTAAAGGCGCATTTAACTAAACGTGAAATCCCGTTTGGCGTGACTGTGGTGCTTTGATTCGGAGCAAGAAAACACGTGGATTTTCGGCTAAATTAGGTTCGTGTTAAATGTAGCTTTCACCTAAAAACGAGAGAAGCCGGGGTGTGTGGCTGTTCTGACGCGACCCCAGCCCCCTCCCGCGGCGCGCCATATTCTGCTGTCCGCTTTGTGGCGAATCAGACCACGGCCCAGAAAGTTGGTCATTGTGCCCCGTTTTCCTGCGGGGAGGAATAGGGGTAATCTGCGCGTTAATTGTTCTTAGTTAATTGAAGTTGACGTTGGAATCTCTGGCCCCTGGAGCTGCCCGCGGTCAGTTCACATGTGAGACCGGGAGAGAGGGGCCTTCTGCGGGGGGGACGAGGCGAACCAGAGCCCCACTGGCTCCGAGCGGCGCGCGGCTGGAGACTCGGAGCAGCCAGCCGCCTCGTTCGTGGCGGGTAAACACAATTCAGAGACATTATAAGCAAATAGGGCGTTCTCATGCTGCTCCCGGTTAGAAAAATACCAGGAAAATCCGTGGCTGCAGTGAGACGTGTCTGACAGAAAAAAGCTGAAAATAGCGTCATATGGTTAGTAGCGAGAATTCTTAATTCGTGGAGGATTTGAAAGGCATGGCTAGTTGAAATGTAAACTGATTTTACGCATATCACAGCTGGTGTCCCGTGGGGTGTTCGTTTGACAGGCTCCGGGTTTACGATAGAACAATTATGTTCATCTATACCCAACAGACTCCACTATAGCACTATACACCGCTGGAATTACGCACGGCGATTTGCAAGAACAAAATGTCAACAAATGTTTAAGCTGATTTCTGATGTGACCGACTAGAAAACATGATATATATTAGAAAAAGCGCAGGTAAAAATAAATACATAAACAAAAGACAGACGCTTTTGTGTTGCATAGTGCTTTTTGTGCAGTGCAAAGTGATGCCAAAATGAGTCCAAAGCGCACAGAGCTCTGCCCTCTGTAAATGCAATCCACACACAGAGTATATATGATAGCGGTTTGCCCTCGTGCTTGGTGAGTCTGGCCCCGTGTGTTTTCACAGCACTGGTCCCAGGGGATAAGGCGCAGCACTTATGGCGTCTGCTTGGATACAGAGACCCTAGTGGGGAAATAACTATCTAGTCAAACAAATCTCTCCCAGTCACCGAGAGCTGCTGCTGCTGCTGCTCATGATACTGTAGAAACCCTGAGGTGTGGTCATGTGTTTAAGGGCTGCACGAAATGAGACAAAAGTGTGGGAATTTTTTCAGTAGTTATGGTTATGTTTTTAAGCTGTGAGCATGGCCTCTGTGGGTTGGTGACCGTTGTCATAGAGAAGAACAGTTTACAGCAAAGTATTACAGCTTTTGAGTGGGGAAAAGATTGTCAGAATAATGCAACAGGAAGCGGAACATACCAGCCATTTAATCTTGCAAAACCTCGTGTTAACCAGCGTATTGTTCTGTGATAGGCCACGCTGTAAAAATTAAATGGAAACATTAAACGAAACACAAAATTATGCCTATATTAAAATCCCAGACACACCGCGGTTAAAGCCTGGTTGTGTTTATGGTGTGTTCGCTTGAGTGGCTCGGCAACATTTTGTAAAAGTTAAAACTGAAATTCGCTCAGAGGCCAAGTAAATAAATCATGTAATTTCAAACACAAAATAAAAACAGAACATTTTACATTTGTCCTTATACCTGGGCTGCTGCAGACTTCGCAACACATTTCACACACACACCACTACAACACAAAGATACTGTCTGTACAACAACTGCCACCTGCACGCGTCGGTCCATGTGGGGTGATTTGGTGCGTTTTTTCTGACATCACAGCACTAGCGTCGCGGAGAGTGTTTTACGAAGTCTTCATTAAAGACGTGCTGAGCTAATGTTTTGATATTGGAGGAGAAAATGCTGGGCCGCGGTCAGCAGTTTGGAAAAGGGACACAAGAATCAATGGAGCTTTGGATTCATGCTCTTAACTGTATATTCCACTTTGGTCAGAATGGGTTTTTTTTATCATTTATACATCTGCGAGCGGCGTTTGTGTTGGCGTTAACCAAAAAGTATTTAATCCAAGGAAAAGCGTTTGTTCGGTTGGTATGTTTTAAAGGTGCTAATTTATAATCGTAAAATCAGGCGGTTTGCTAAATCCACACAAATCGTAATGTTGTGCGTGATGAATGAGACGAGGGCCTGGAGTGGTGTGCAAAACTCTCCCACGTGACAAATTGAAGACCTGCGCTCTACCAGCTCACCATGACAGTGAGCCTGCATTTTCAGCAAAATAGTATTTCGTTGGACTCGTTTAGCGGTTTTGACATTGGATAACCGTCACAACGTGTCGCTCACTATTAATCCGAATGTTAGTTTCATGGCGATGCCAGAGGTTTCAGCATTAAAATAATTTGAAATTGGCAAGATTCTCAACCAATATTATGTATGTGCCAAGTCACAATGCCCCACAAATGAACTGAAACGTGTCAACTTATACAGAACATTGTTAGTCAAATGAGCTGAGAAACTTAATGACTTAGCAAAAGTGGAATCTAAATCACAATTTCACCACAGAGCTCACACAACTGCAAATCC
>JAIEZT010000004.1:0-72243 GCA_019594935.1 Periophthalmus modestus | reverse complement strand
AAGTGCAGTGGATGTTCATATCGTGAGGTTTACCTTTGACTTTGTGTTGGTTTGATCCATACAAACTAGGAAAGAGAGAGTAAGACCGTGAAAAGATTTAAACGAAAGAAAAGAATTATTTACATTATTATGCTCAGATGTAAGAGGAGAATGTTTAAGAGACCACGAGTGCAGTGGAATTTAAGGTTCAGATGACGCAAAATTGACTCTTATGAGCTTGAGAGTCGTGTTCTAATCTGTGACTTCATCCAAACGACCTGGAGTTGTGTTTTGTTTAATTCCCCACATGGTTTTTCATTATTAGTCGTAACAGCTCCAAAGCTCAAAATGCTCCTGTTGCACCTTTGTGATGATCATGAAGTGGTAGTTTTTTTAAGTTAATCACTACCCTTTTTAATTAATATAAAACTTTTGTTCAGCAAGGATTGTCAATTCCCCTCTGACTGAGCCAAAGTTATCGAGATGAACTGTAACGGAGTTTCAAAACACAACCGTAGCCTTCCTGTATCACCCAGAATGACAAAAATCACAGGTGGAACAGAGTGTTTTCAGTTTGAACCAGAAGACTCAAAGCGTAAAGATGCAGGGTTTGTGTGTTGATCGTGGTGAATGAAAACAAAAAAAAACCACAACTCCAGGTCTGTTTGTGACGAGGAACAACAGAAAATCTGCGTAATATGGGCCCTTTCAGGTCAAATCTGTGAGTCAAGGTTAAAGGTTAGATAGGTAATAGATAGACTGAGAGAGACTTCACATCTCTCTGCATTTTTTATGTGTCTAAGTCTGCGGCTGCGTCTCAAACCAAGCGTTTTAACATATGATATTTTTTCCTTTTCCTTTTTCCCTCGGAAAGCCAAAAGCCATATTTGGCTCTGACCCGTTGCCTGTCCCTGATTTGGCTCACCCACCTGTCAATCACCTCCCGTCTGAAGAGCCTCACCGGTGACCAGCACATCTCCGTGAAGCGTTGGTGTGTTGCAGTGTGAGTTTTGGATCCCGGGCAAGAAAAAACGGAGCACCCAGAAAGGCAGTCGCCCACGGGAGAGAACATGCACAGACTGGGGTTTCGCCATCAACAAACGCCCTGAAAAGCAGCCGTGTCCCAGCAGCGCTCACAAGGGCCGCGGTATTATAATATAAAACTTATTTAAAGCTGAGGACCACAGAGCAGTTAATACAGTGAGTCAGACCGTTCACACAGGACGCTGGATCTTTAATATGGAACAGGGGACGGTATTTTAGAGGCTTGTGTCATAGAAACGGATTTAGAAGTGATGAGTTTAAAGACGTAGAGAAGTACATAGTTTGCAGTAAAAAAAAGTGTTGGTTATGATCATTTAGGACGATAATCTTTTGGTCCGTCATGGTTTAATCTCTCAGGAGCCCAGCGTTTTCAGTTCTGATACTGATTTCGATACTATAACTTTAAAGATCTGATACTTGATTCAAACGATACAAGTGCAAAGACTGAAAACAGCATTTTTATTTCCTTAAAACTACATTTAAAATAAGACAAAACTGATCCAAATGTTTTATAAGCTGTTTCCTCCTGAAAAAAAACAGACCTGGAGTTGTGTTTTTGTTTCATTCACGACACACGTGTCTGAGTAACTTTTATTATTAGTCTCTAACATTTTGCAAAGCTCAAAATGCTCCGTTCCACCTTGTGATGTCATGAAGTGGTAGTTTTCAAGTGAACTGCTCCTTTTATACCTTTTAGTTTAGTAGCGATCGGCAATTCCAGGGTTGTAATGATCCAAATGATTGTAGAAATGAAGGTGTGTGGAGTTTAAAAACACACCGGGGAGCACTTCCTGTATCACCACATGATGACATCACAAGGTGGAACAGAGTGTTTTCAGTTTGAAGGAAGAACTCAGAAGCCTAAATCTGCAGGAATTGTGTTTTAAACATGTGAGAATGAAACAAAACACCAACTCCAGGTCTGTTTGTCAGAAAACAGAGTCATATGGACCTTTAACCTGAGAGTGAAAAAATAAATTGTACAAAAAAAAAAACAAAAAAAAAAGCTAAAAAAAAAAAAGCCAAAATAGAACACTAATAATTCAGGAGTTTAAAATTTATGTGCGTTAAAAATTTGGTGTTAAAATATTGTGGAGAAGCTAATTTGGTCACATAACAGCTGTGTGTAGTGTTAGCCGTTAGCCGTTAGCCGTTAGCTTCTACAATAAGAGAAGAACTCAGCCTAAATCTGCAGGTTTGTGTTAAACATGTGAGAATGAACAAAAAACACAACTTCAGGTCTGTTTGTGACTGTACTTCCAATGAAAAAATGAAGAAATGTCCCAGAATGAAGCTCGCCGAGGCAACACACGTGCTACTACTACCAATTTTAATCCAATTTCTGTGTTCGAAAAACTTTAATAACTGTACTCCGATCCTTTCTTTTCATTTTCCCACCGTGACTAAATCAGCAGTGAACTTTTTTTTATTCTTCTATTTCCAACACACTCTCCCTCGTTCCTCCCCTTTTTTCACATTTATCTTGTCGCGTTTTTATCTGCCTCTGATTGAAGCTTCCTTTTCGTTTGACAGCTCTGACACCGGCCCATGTAAACCAAACCCCCCCGCCTCCGCCTCCACGCTCCCCCACCTCCCAACCCTCCTCCTCCTCCACCTCCACCCAAATCCTGCTACAACCATTCTCACCTCCATCTATTATGTTTCCCTTGTCCCTTCTCTCTACCGCGGCCAGATTTGGACAAATATTCATTCCCCTAGAGGGTGCGCGGGTCCTGGCGGAGGGGTGGGAAGGGGAAGGGAGGGAGGGGAGGGTTGAGGGGAAGAAGGAGGAGGTGGAGGAGGAGGAGGCGGGGGGGAGCGGCAGCAGCAGTTGGCGTGCACGGAGCAGAGGCGCAGGCTGGCTAGTTAAGGACTCCTCTCTCCTATCCTCCATCTGCCAGGGAGCGGGGCTGTGATTTGGGCTCCAGCAGAGCAGCAGAGCAGGGAGGAGACGGAGGGGAGGGAAGGAGGGAGGAGGGAGGACGGAGGAGGAGGAGAGGAGGGGGGGTGTAGTGATGGGGGGAGAGGAGCAGGAGGAGGAGGGGAACACTGGAAACGAGAGAAAGTGTGGAGGAACCATTGGATAGAAATGTTGCTCAGGCACAATCACAAGTCGTGTTAAGAGTGAGTAATGTTCTCTACATTTTATCCATGGGGTTAACTCTAAAGTTTTGCAAATCGATGCCAAAACTAGTGTCGAAACTAGACGTCGAAACTCATTTTGAACAAGTATCGATGCAAAAAACCAGGCCGACTTAAACAGAACAAATGATCTTTTACCAGCTTTAACCAAACTAGTGTAAAACCATGTGGTAATTACTATTTTGTGCTGAAAATGCCACTCAGTTTTTCTAAAATAAGAGGTTTAGTTTTATCAATCATTCATCATCATCATTGTTAGAATCAACAGCTCTCACTCCTATTTACAGGCAAAACCTATGAATAATCCCAGTGCCAAACCTCATAATCTTCATCTACAGCATCAAAAAGCAGATTATTAAAGCCACAACGTGTAAAGTTCTTGACGCACACCCTCGTCTCCATGGACATGTTATGGCTTTTGCTCGAGACGCTCCACAGTTTGGCGTTAAAACTGATCAATCTTACATTTTTAGGTGTTTTTTTTTTTTTTTTAAACATACATTTTTAGTGCGTGTGAACCTGCCTCTCCACAGATCTGACCTGTAACTTAGCCTGATGTGTGTGAACTGTTAGTGGCATGGACAAAGATAATCGTATCTTTAGTCAGTCCCATAACACCAGACACTTAATTCTTAATGAACAAACAGTTTATTAAGAATGAGTCAGGCTCAGTAGATCTTTAATTCAGACTCAAACTCTAATTTTAATCCTTTAATGACAGAGTTCTCTACCCTGAACCTTTCTTATCGAGCCATTTGTTCATTAAGAATCAAGTGTTTGTGCTTTTATTCACATCGTGGAACATTACAGGCAAAGCAAAAGCGTTCCCATGGCAACAACGCCTTTGAAAAGTGACACAAAAAAGTGACGCGAGCACGAGCAGGAAAAGGAATGATGTAATGTACCTTTCTGAAAGCTCAAATAAACCAAAACTTAGATCATTTTACTCTTTTTACCACAGCTCTGGTCTCGTGTTGAGGTGTTTCCAAAGACCACTCACTCTCTGACAGCCGTACATTTACATTTTGTGTTATTTTTACCTCCCGGGTCTCACTACTCCCCCTGCTGGACGAGAGGACTTCCTTCGGTCACACTTTTGACACTTTGAATCCAACACATGAACTCAAACATCTCTGCTCTCTACTTTACACATCTGTGGAGCGTTTGTCCACTGATCCGAGGGTTTGCGGTTCAAATCCCGTCGGTAGAGCGGATGAATGCTGTTGTTGTGTCCTTGGGGCAAGACATTTAACCCCCTGTGTGAGCTACTGTGACTGTTTCCTTGATGTAACTTCACTTAAAGATGGAAAAACACAAACATAAAAACATGACCATTTACCTTTTCCTCAACAAATGTATTAGTCTAACGTCCCTTTTTTCCTTTTTACTTCTAAATGAATAATATCAAAGTCCAAAAATGCTAAAGTAAACATTTATTATATCCCATCGCAGTATCTTTTGGCACTTTTCATTCCGGTAGCTGCTTATCTCATCCGCCAAAGCAAGAAAGATAGAGCGCTGATGTTTGTAAATATTTCCCGGATGCCTCCCTCTCTTCTCTTCTCCTCTCCTCTCCTCCTCTCCTTCTCTCCACCACGTGACCACCACCATCCAGCCCCCTCCCTCCTCTCCTCCTCCCCTCTTTCCCTCCCTCCCTCCCTGCGCTCTCCTTCATCCTGTCAGCGTTTAAGCCGAGATTCCCTCCCTGCTCCACGTTGGATCCAGGAGACTTTTATTCCCACCTTCTCTCTCTCCTTCTCCCCTCCTCCCTCTCTCCTCCTCTCTCTCTCTCCTCCTCCTCCTCTTCCGGGCCGCGCTTTGGGGACTTCTCCCGCCTTAAACGATCCCTCCACATGAACCCTGGATGTGTGGTAATCTAACCAGGAGTGGCCTACATCGGAGCGCAGGCGGCCGGGCAGAGGAGGCAGGGGCCCGGGCTGTTTCCAGGCGGCGCCGCGGTGCTGCTGGAGCTGGTTGGAGGTGGTAGTGGAGGAGGTGGAGGAGGAGACAGCAGCCCCGGTATCATGCTCTGCGCGTGTACAGCACAAACCTCGGAGCCTCTGCATTATTGATGAGACACATTGTGATGTCAACCCAAGCGGAAGAGCGCAGCAAAGTGACTGTTAGCACCAAGCACCGCCGTGGCACGGGATCATTTACGCACGCAGGACGCGCGCTTCTAATTAATTATCACTATTCCCTCCACGCGCACGGGCTTTTCACGTCCAGCTCATGCTCAAATTATACTTAAATGAATTTGTCTCTGCTGTATGTGACAATATAAGCCTTTCCATGCCGAGTTTTACTGTAAATATGGATAAAAAACCAAAAACCCAAGAAGCGCTCATTGGTTTCCTGCTGCTTAGTGATTAAATTCAACACAAAATTTCTCCTTTAACACCATAAATATATAATTCAAATTGTCAATCCGTGTCCTTAATATGTTTGCAGTGTTAATTATCCTAATGAGACGTTATGGGCCAAACATACACAGTATTACCATGAACATTCCACATTTACACTCACAGATCCGGGTTTTACGCACGAGGCTGATGCAGCAGGGCTGGAGGTGTGTTTGATGTGTGCGTAAAATCCACGCTGAATATGGATGACGCTTCGATTCCAGGTGAGACCGGACCCAGCGTCGAACTTCACCAAATATTAACCCGTGGGATCGATGCGCGTGGGCTGCACATTTGCATAATTCTGACCGCGCGTTTGGCTCATGCGCGGGCCACGAGGAACCAGCGGGAGAATGTGTGTTTTTACGCGTAAAAATCACCAAAAGAAGAGAGCTGCTGTGGTTTGATTTAGTACAAATTAATAACTAGAGTAACTACAGTTTTAAAAAGCTTGAAAAGACTCAAGTCATAAGGAACAAACCGGATTTTAAGAATCATTTGGCTTTAATCACGAGGTTAGGGTTACAACAAACCTGCTTCTTTCTTAATTAACTATTTCTTCATTATGAAAATCACAACTTGTTCATGGTTTATTAATTATTTATTAATTAAAGTTGATATTATAAAGTGTTATACGAGTATTTCCTTTTTTATTTTTCAGTGAGGGGGATTTTTATTGCGTTATTATTCCGAGTTTTTACAATGATTTATTCACAAAGGCCAGAGCTCACCAAGCAATCCTCCAGGGAGCCGGTGGTAGCCATTTGCCTCTTGTAAACAACAAATCCACGGTTTACACTCTATAGAGGTTCCTTTAAGGTTTGGAGGAGCCTCTTTTATCAACAGTGTTCAGCTGTACAGGCGCATTTTGGATTTAAAATGACAGAATTATTTGAAGGACACTTGGTCAGATCATGCGCTCTTCTTAATTACCTTTAGGCAAGAGGAGCATCACTGAGGATTGAACCCACAACTTGCCTGGTTGCTTGGATTTCAGGGGCTGTGCGCGTGGAGAGGAAGAGGAGAGACGTGGTGTGTGTTTAAATGTGTTGTTGTGTTTTAATTGACGCTCTGGGTGGAAGTGGAGCTGGGGAACGAGGAGGAGACAGCCCCCCATCCACAGCCAGACCCTCATCCACGGGCTGCTCCTCATCCACGGGCTGCTCCTCTTCATCCACGGGCTGCTCCTCCTCATCCACGGGCTGCTCATCATCCCAGGGGCTGCTCCTCCATCCCGGGCTGTGCCTCCACTGCATCCCCGGGCTGTGCCTGCCTCTGTGCCCCGCGCGCGCAGTCTGCTCACGGATCTGCCGCAGGTAAGACCTCTCTATACGCACCTTTACGCAGCTATAGGCGAGGGCTGTTTAATAAATAGTTTACAAAAAAAAAAAAAAAAAAAAAAAACACAAGGTAAGAGCGCGTGTGATTGCGCGCGCCGTGCGTCTTGCATCACGCACCCAAACGTGTTCATTTATTTGGCACGGATGAAACGTGATTTAACTTAATGTTAAACGCATCATGGGAGCGTTTGTGCAGTGTTAAAATAGGTGAAAATATTCCTCAGTGTGTATAGTTTGGCTAATGCATGAAACAAAACAAAAAAACAGAGCCAGGATGTGTGGAAAATTCAAAAAACGTGGCATTTCTTAAAAAACAAAACGATTTTTATTTATATTCTTAGCAAACAAAATTACACTGATTTAATTATTCTTCAAAATTACATCCCAGCTGTGAAATTATGAGCATAAATGTGATTTTTTAATTTATTTTATTTTATTTTTTTTTGCATACAGTTGAATTTGGCCTATTTAAATCCCTGCGTTACGAGGCCGTGCGTAAAACTCCCTCTGTCACCAATATCTCACATCAATTATTAATAAAACACTGATAAAATTAGCAGGACGTAAACTCTATTTGACCATTACGCACAACAGAAAATGATCCCAAACAAACCCCTCAAAAAATACAAACTCTACCTTCATGTTGTGCAATATTAGCGGATTAAATGTTGCGTGTTTTGTTCGCTCCTCATGTCTTAATTGGAGCCCGGTAAAAGGGAATCGAAACAACTGCAACACAAAGCGCGTGTCCCCTGAGCCCCCGCGCGCGCACTGACACATTGTTAAGCCTCTTCAGTCAGATGAAGTGTCACTGCTGCGGGCTACAGCTCCACACACCCTTCGTTACGCGCATTACCGCCGCCGCCGATGTCTTCATACAAACACCAAGATATCCACACTTTTAATTACGCATAATGTAAAATGAATCTTTGGATAAGGAGCAGGGTTTTTTTCCTGGCCCGTTTTGGCACAGGTAAAGCAGAGTGTTGTTGGCACGTCTTTGGTGACACACAATTGACCCGAGCGCATTGGATTGTGATTTTGGCACCGCGGTAACCTCCGACACGTCCACACAGCTTATGTCCGAGACGCAGCATCCATTCCCTCCCTCCCTCGCTCTCCTCTCACACCCTCGCCGCTGCTGGCTGCTATCATGGGGCCTCCAATTAAAACAACACAAGTTCGCGGTGGGGGCGGGAGGGGAGACGGGGAGAAGGGAGATGGGGAGAGAGGAGGGAGAGAGGGAGAGGGGGGCTCACCGGGTAATGTAACACGTCTTGAGATGAAGTGTCCACACACCTGCACTCCCCCCCCCTCCTCGAGCCTCCGTAAATCTATTAATAATGGCGGAACAAACCAGCGCCTCCCGTTAGAGCCCATCGCGCTTTTGTTTTAGTCCAGTTCGCCTCGTGAGGACGGCTGGTGTCTGTGGGAAAGAAAAACGCCGGACGCACGCCTCCTCTCCCGGGTTTGCTGTCACACCACACTCCGGACACAGGGCTCCAGGCTGCCCTTTTACTGGCAGTGTGTTTTCCGTGGCCCTTAGCCCTCAGCTGGCTTCTTGAATGCAACTTCACATAAATAAGACGACAGCTTGGTTTTGCTGAAATGCAGAATTTTCACGCGTAAAACAAAACAATTGCTTTTTTACGCACAGAGCAGGCACAATGGATTCAAAGCAATAGTGCAAAAAATGTATCTAACACAAATTTAAAATATTTCCTGTTGGTTTTATAGTGTTTGGATTTGACTGTGGTAAGGTTTTGAGTTTGGTTAGCCTGTGCGTAAAACCGTGCGTAATTTTGCAATATTTAAGTTTGCGTATAAATGCGTAAAAGTGTATTTCTTATTTTTAATTCTCCACCTGGACAGAATATTTCCCATTAGTTAACTTTCATTTAAACCCATTAACAGCTGGGGATCTCTAGTCAAAGCAGACGTTGCAATTAGCTTCCAGAAAAAAAGATTTGAACTTCTACCGTGTCGTGAAATTTTAATCTAACTTTGCGCACGCCTTCTAACCAATCACTGATCACCTCTCCTCCCCAAACAATGTTCATACACGTGGTTCATCGTTTTAGAATAACTGTATTTGAATGAAAAACAAATGAAACCCGTATTGAAATCGCGCCTGTTAACTCACAAACCTCAGGCCCAAATTGAACAAATAAACTGGTCTTAAAACGAGCTGTGACAGAGATTACATTTCTATTTCAGACCGTGCCCATAAAAGCGCTTCTTATTAAACATGGAAAGTATTGTCTGCGTCTGTCCCTCGCCATAAATGTGGGAATAAAACTAATGAAAACGTCAATAGCGTAAGGCAGTAGTCCAGTTTTCGAAGGGGCAGAGTGACAGTTCTTTGTTGCCGAACAGAAAGCAGCGGTGATGGAGTGAGAGCGGGCATGACACAGGCGGAGGAGAGGAGAGAGAGGGAGAGAGAGGAAGGGAACTCCTCCTACCGAAATTATTCAGACTGGGCCGAGCTCCCTTCTTCACAAATAGGACACGGATCTCCAGTGCAGCCAGTCCCAATCTGACCTCCGAGCACCGCGGAACTTGGCTGCGGGAAACCGGGGAGAGAGCACCCCTAGAAAACTAACTTCGCGTCGGTATCAGCGGCCACGGGCAGCCCCCTCCTCTCTCCATCTCCCCGGCCTCTTCCCCTCGTTTTCGGACTACTGCGGCTGTGTGTTTTTTTTCCCCAGAAGGAGGTGGACTGTTACACGGGAAGCAGGGACGCTGGTGTAAATATCCTTCCATGTTGTATAGCGTGTCGCTTGTGTTTGCAGCCCGGAGGTGAAGCAGAGCGTTTCGGGGCTCGTCTCTTGCCGCGCTGACGGGAGAAGGGGCGCAGTCTGCAGTGACAGTTATATGGAAGTTGTGGGCTGCAAAACAGAGCCTGGCAGTTGCACTTTGAGCACAGGAGCGGACAGGGCCATGCTTTTCCACGGGATCTCCGGGGACCACATCCAGGGGATCATGGAGGAGATGGAGAGGAGATCCAAAAGCGAGGCGCGGCTCACTAAGGGCATGCAGATCAACGGCAGGGAGACGGTAAGCAGCGCCGACACAGGCCGCACTGACGCGCTCGGATCCGGGGGGAAAGGCGTGAGCAGCCCCGCGCTCTGCTCCACACAACCCCGCTTTACTGTCCAGTGTAACCCGTAGATATATATTTACAAACACAACCAGATCACTGATTCTGCTTTTATTGTGTTTACAGGATGTAGTTTTGGTTTTTAGATCATTTTGGAAATAATTCTCAAAAATAAATCCAAGACAATTAGGCCTCCTTCAAAATGTTTAAATATTTACAGCATCAATCCTATTTCTTATTTGTGTTGTCACTACCAGAATAATTACCTGGACAATTGTAGTATTTATTTGGCACTGTGCGTAATTAATACTTTATAAAATCACAGTTTAAACGCGTTTTAATAATAACAGGGCATGTCTGCAAATGAGGTTATGTATTTATACTTTATTATTTGCTGTTTTATGTGTGAACAACATTATAATTTCTGAGCTAATATTTTTTAAACCAAATTGCACACTGGTCTAGGTGGGTCTAGTTTGATTTTCTTGTCACACTGCTCCACGTTCAGCCAAATCCGTTTATTCCAGAGTCAATCCGTGTCGACTGTTTAACGCGGTGGCACTGATTAAAAGTCGTGCAGTTATAGATTAGCAGAAGGTGGATGTTGGTGGCCTCTCGCTGTGGTCTTTGCTCCGCTCTCACTCGTGTCTCTGGCGCAGACCATGCCCTCCATGAGCCCGGAGAAGCCCGCTCTGTGCGCCGGCTGCGGGGGCAAGATCTCGGACCGATACTACCTCCTGGCCGTGGACAAGCAGTGGCACCTCCGCTGTCTCAAGTGCTGTGAATGTAAACTGGCCCTCGAGTCCGAGCTCACGTGCTTCGCCAAGGACGGGAGTATCTACTGTAAAGAGGACTACTACAGGTAAGAAAAATCACAGTGAAACCACGGCTGTATGAGGCAGTTCATTATTAGAGACCATGGAACATTTGGAATAACGTTCGTGCGTAAAGAGGCCTATGGTTTTACGCACGCTGTATATTTAATTTGGTTCAGTTTTTTTATGAAGAACACATAGTACCTGGTTTATAGTTTCTTAAAATGGATATGGAGTGACTAGAAATTAGAATTAAATAAATACCAGGAACACACATAATGCTGAGAAGAGAAAATACTGTGAAATAACCCGCAATATTCAACAACAATTCTGTATTTCACAACAGGGTTTGATTTAAATATGGCACAATTATTAGGCAGCTGGTTCTTTTTGGATAAATATTTTTGCCATGAAAATCCAAAACCCTCTCATACTCACAGTTGGATCAGTGTTGAAATTGCGCTTTGGTCCAGTGTGGTTCCATATCAGGATAAGTGAGGGTCAGGGGAGCACGCCCACATTTAGCGCGGGTTTACGCACGGCACCGCGCACGTTTCAAGGTATTTGGACACAAAACATACGACACACGTGTTAATGGGTTGTGAATTGGAGCTTTGGACGTAAACATTAACACCACACGTTCCACTGCCTCCAAACCCATCTGCGCGCGGTCCCTTTTGGCAAAAATGTTTTCTATTTTGTCAATTAAAAGATGTGAGAAAGGCTGAGAGTGACGTGTCAGAGCAGGCGTGTGGCTGGGGCTGTGTCCAATTTTGAGTCTTGATTTAAAATGATCCCATGTCCAAAACGTCAAACTAAATATGTTAAAACTGTTCTAAACAAGTAAAACGCGCTGGCCTGCTGGTAATAATAAAAAATCTCAGAGCTAATACGAGGCCGTGTGTGCTGTGTCCTGCCTTGTTTCTATTATGCAGAATAATTGAAGTAGACATGTTAGTATGTTTATAGGCCTTTAGTTTGGCTGTGTCCCCTCGTGCGCCTGTCCTGACTGTGCCTCTGTTCCAGAAGGTTCTCCGTGCAGAGGTGCGCGCGTTGCCACCTCGGGATCTCGGCCTCGGAGATGGTGATGCGCGCGCGGGACTCGGTGTACCACCTGAGCTGCTTCACGTGCACCACCTGCAACAAGACCCTGACCACGGGAGACCACTTCGGCATGAAGGACAGCCTGGTGTACTGCCGCCTGCACTTCGAGACGCTGGTGCAGGGCGCGGACTACCACCAGCAGATCAACTTCGCGGAGCTGGCGGCCAAAAGCGGCGGGCTGGCGCTGCCCTACTTCAACGGCACCGGGACGGCACAGAAAGGCCGGCCGCGCAAGAGGAAGAGCCCCGCGATGGGAATAGACATCTCCAGCTACAACACAGGTGAGAGCGGAGGAGCTTCCACACGATGCACTCGAATAATCCTAATCTAAAACTGCAAAGAAAAAAAAAAAACAATTACGCATCACCCAGGCCCTTCATATTTCAGGATATAAGTCAATTAGAGGCGCTGCTGGTGGTGATAATACTGTGATATTTTTAAAATGTAGCTTACTAAATATTGAACAGCGACATACTGAAAGCACCACCTTAAAAACATCCAAAACTCACTGCGCAAAAAGGCCAAAAAAAACCCCATTTCTTTGGTAAAATCATGGCCGCGCGTAATTACGCATTTAATCAGAGTTGTGTTTAATGCCCTGCTCCCTCACGCTAATTATTCAAATATGACCTAAACCTGCGCACACGTGATAATTAACTCTAATTTGGATCATAATAATTGTATAGAAAGAGTGTAAAGCGAGTAAATGTGATATGGGGCTAATGCGTAAAAGGCGCATTTAACTAAACGTGAAATCCCGTTTGGCGTGACTGTGGCTTTGATTCGGAGCAAGAAACACGTGGATTTTCGGCTAAATTAGGTTCGTGTTAAATGTAGCTTTCACCTAAAAACGAGAAGCCGGGGTGTGTGGCTGTTCTGACGCGACCCCAGCCCCCTCCCGCGGCGCCCTCATTCTGCTGTCCGCTTTGTGCGAATCAGACCACGGCCCAGAAAGTTGGTCATTGTGCCCCGTTTCCTGCGGGAGGAATAGGGGTAATCTGCGCGTTAATTGTTCTTAGTTAATTGAAGTTGACGTTGGAATCTCTGGCCCCTGGAGCTGCCGCGGTCAGTTCACATGTGAGACCGGGAGAGAGGGGCCTTCTGCGGGGGGACGAGGCGAACCAGAGCCCCACTGGCTCCGAGCGGCGCGCGGCTGGAGACTCGGAGCAGCCAGCCGCCTCGTTCGTGGCGTAAACACAATTCAGAGACATTATGCAAATAGGGCCGTTCTCATGCTGCTCCCGGTAGAAAAATATCAGGAAAATCCGTGGCTGCAGTGAGACGTGTCTGACAGAAAAAGCTGAAAATAGCGTCATATGGTTAGTAGCGAGAATATTAATTCGTGGAGGATTTGAAAGGCATGGCTAGTTGAAATGTAAACTGATTATTACGCATATCACAGCTGTGTCCCGTGGGGGTTTTGACAGGCTCCGGGTTTACTATAGAACAATATGTTTCCTATACCCAACAGACTCCACTATAGCACTATACACCGCTGGAATTACGCACGCGATTTGCAAGAACAAAATGTCAAAGTTTAAGCTGATTTCTGATGTGACCGACTAGAAAACATGATATATATTAGAAAAAGCGCAGGTAAAAATAAATACATAAACAAATACAGACTCTTTTGTGTTGCATAGTGCTTTTTGGCAGTGCAAAGTGATGCCAAAATGAGTCCAAACGCACAGAGCTCTGCCCATGTAAATGCATCCACACACAGAGTATTTGATAGCGGTTTGCCTCGTGCTTGGTGAGTCTGGCCCCGTTTGTTTTCACACACTGGGTCCCAGGGGAGAAGGCGCAGCACTTATGGCGTCTGCTTGGATACAGAGACCCCTAGTGGGTACTATCTAGTCAAACAAATCTCTCCCAGTCACCGGAGAGCTGCTGCTGCTGCTCATGATACTGTAGAAACCCTGAGGTGTGGTCATGTGTTTAAAGGGCTGCACGAAATGAGACAAAAGTGTGGGATTTTTCAGTAGTTATGGTTATGTTTTTAAGTGTGAGCCTGGCATCTGTGGGTTGGGGACCGTTGTCATAGCGAATAACAGTTTAAAGCAAAGTATTACAGCTTTTGAGTGGGGAAAAGTTGTCAAAATAATGCAACAGGAAGCGGAAATCCAGCCATTTTAATCTTGCAAAACCTCGTGTTAACCAGCGTATTGTTCTGTGATAGGCCAAGCTGTAAAAATCTAAATGAAACTTAAAACGAAAATAAAAAAATTAGCTATAAAAATCCCAGACACACCGCGGTTAAAGCCTGTTGGTGTTTATGGTGTGTTCGCTTGAGTGGCGGCAACATTTTGTAAAGTAAAACTGAAATTCGCTCAAGGCCAAGTCTGTAAAATCATGTAAATTCAAACAAAAAATAAAACAGAACATTTTAAATTTGTCTTATAGCTGGTGCTGCTCACGATTTCCAAACACACAAACACACAAACACACAAACACACGAAGATACTGGCTGGAAAACTGCCCCTGCACGTCGTCCATGGGGTGATTTGGTGCGTTTTTTTCTGAATCTCGCACTTAGCGTCTCGGAGAGTGTTTGTGCTGCATTCTTCATAAATAAAGTGCTGAGCTAATGTTTTGATATTGGAGAAAATGAGGCCGCGGTCAGCAGTTTGGCACAAAGGGACAAAGAAATCAATGGAAGCTTTGGACTCACCCTCTTCACTGTATCACTTTGGTCCAGAATGGGTTTTTTATTATCATTATTATACATCTGCGAGCGGCGTGTGGCGTTTAACCAAACAAGTATTTAATCAAAGAAAGCGTTTTGTGTCGGTTTTGTAATGTTTTTAAAAGGTGCTCATTTATAATCTAAAATACAGGGGCGGTTTAGTAACACCCAAACGTAATGTTGTGCTGTGATGAATGAGACGAGGCCTGGAGTCTGTGCAAACTCTCCCCACGTGAACAAACTGAAGACCTGCGCTCTACCAGCTCACCATGACATGTGAGCTCCTGCATTTTCAAGCAAAATAGTACTTTTGTTGGACTCGTTTAGCTGTTTTTAAATTGGATAAACGTCACAATCCGTCGCTCAAATATTAATCCGAATGTTTAGTTTCATGGCGATGCAGAGGTTTTCAGAATTAAAATCATTAGAAATTCGCAAGATTCTCAACAAAATTTATGTTTTGTGCCATGTGAAAATGCAAAATGAACTGAAACGTTTCAACATTATTACAGACTTGTTCTTCAAATGAGCTGAGAAACTTAATCTGAATTATTCAAAAGTGAATCCAAATCACAATTTCACACACAGAGCTCACACAACTGCAAATCCTCAAAAATATGATAAAAAATGCTGTGTTTAAATGAGATTTGACCCAGAGGAGGTTTTACCATGTGCAGTATCGTCTCTGAACATAATCGTTTCATTTTTCTAATTATAAACCGCGCTCAAGTTTTTATTATTTGAAGCGGCGTTTTTTGAAATGGACCAACCAACCTGCGTCTTTAAATGATCCAGAAGAGTTTTCAGCTCACAATTTACCCCCAAAAAGTCTCACAGCGTTGTCCAACCTTCAAATCGTAAAAAAATTAAAAGTCGTTTAGCAGTTTAAGGTGAAATTCACTGAGAGGTTTAGCCGAATTAGCTCCAGCGCTTTATTTTAAATTAGTTAGCAGATTTTACACCTAAATGCAATTCAAAACTGCAAAAAACTGTGAAAAAATGTGATCAAATTCATATAATAGGCCTAAATATTTTGCACATTGTTGCTCTCGGCTCATTCACTTTAGATTTAGCAGAATTAGCTTTGTTTTTTGCACCAGCGCTTTATTTTAAACATCTAATTTTTATGTTAACCGCTATCCAAAATTTGACTTTACCCTAAACTAAAATCTGATGAAACAGGCCTAAATATTTGGAGTCGTTGCTGTCAGCTGGTTTCTCTCGGGGGATCAGTGATTCCGAGGTTTTTACGGGACATTTTGAAAGGCTCGTCCCACCTCCCGCGAGCTCGTTTCAGCGTCGAGACAATTGGTTTTGTTCACACGGTGTCAAAACTTCTCGCACTGGTGGAGTAATTATAAAAGTGAGAATACAGATGTTTGACCCACTTCTTCATTAATAAGTCTGTAATTAAAGGGTCTGTGGAAAAAACTGACAAGTAAAACCATGAAAAACTGGGAGATTTGTGGATTTTTGGGAGAGTCTTTTAAAATATTGTTTAAACATCAACTTTAAATAAAAAAAATATATGGGAAAAAAAACCCAGGAAAACCCAACCTAGGCTGTGTGCAGAGTTTTACACAGATCATAAAACGGGGACTAAACCAGGACTAAACCAGGACTAAACCAGGTCTAAACCAGGACTAAACCAGGACTAAACCAGGACTAAACCAGGACTAAACCAGGACTAAATATGGACTAAACCAGGTCTAAACCAGGACTAAACCAGGAGTAAACCAGGACTAAACCAGGACTAAACCAGGACTAAACCAGGACTAAATCAGGACTAAACCAGGACTAAACCAGGACTAAACCAGGACTAAACCAGGACTAAACCAGGACTAAACCAGGACTAAACCAGGACTAAACCTGGACTAACCAGGACTAAACCAGGACTAAACCAGGACTAAAACAGGACTTTACCAGGACTAAACCAGGACTAAACCAGGACTAAGCCAGGACTAAACCAGGACTAAACCAGGACTAAACCAGGACTTAACCAGGACAAAACCAGGACTAAACCAGGACTAGACCAGGATAAACCAGGTCTAAACCAGGTCTAAACCAGCAGAGTACCAAACCAGATCTACCACATGACTAACTTTATGACCTTTGAACCATGTTATAACGTCGTTCCCTCGTCTTTAGCTCTAAGCTGTTTTCTGATTCTGTTTTCTCTTTTATTGTCCTGCATCTGAGGCTCGAGGGCTCAGAAAATGTCTGTTTTCACCTACCCCCTATCCCCACCCACAGCTCCGTATTCAGCTGCAATTATCCTAAAAATCCAGACACTCCAGGTCGTACAAGTGGGGCTCAAATGTCACAAATCGGCTTCGTTTATGGTGAAATTCGGGTCAGTTTTACGTTTTTAAACAGGAAAGCTTATTTAGCGATAAACAGCGACATTGATCTAAAACAACTTAATAATACAAACAGGAACATTGACTTTCTGTTTAAAACTGTAGAACTGACAGGCCTCAACCTCATGCATTTGAATTTTCTTGTTTTAAACCAAAAATCAGACTAATCGATACTAAAACTAGCATCAAAACTAGATACTTATTTGAGCATTTTAGCATCGATACTAAAAACACATTCACAGGACAGAAATGAACCTTTCCTGAAGAAATTTAGATGCTGAAAATCACATTCTATCGTCTAAACCAAGTCAAACTCAAACTTACAGTGGGTCAAAATTAAAAACTAAGACAAATTTACGGGACAAACTCAACATTTATTGGAAAAACTGACTGTACCTGATGTGTAACCTGTATCTTTTCATACGGAAACACACTTTTTTTAGTTAAATTTGAAATAAAAGACACATCGTAGTGTTCATTTCTTATTTAAATACATAAAATAAATGACGTCTCTCTCTCTCTGTAGCAGTTAATTTAGCCGAGGTGGCTAGTAGCTTTGTTGCTAATGAGCATTAACAGAAAAGGAGGGGTGCTAGCTGGTCTCTAGCACTAGCAAAGCATTCTGGGATTTGTAGTATTAATGGTGCATGTGCTATAAACCAGCGAGCCAGCTCTAAAGCACATTTGGGATGATGTCACGGGCCAAATATAATTACGCCGCGGGCCAGATTATGCCCCCGGGCCTGAGTTTGACATGTGTGGTCTTTTCCTTAGTATCAAAATCGACACACAGCACAAAAAAACCTTAACCCTGGCGTGTCCCTCCACAGGCTGTAACGAGAACGACAGCGAGCACCTGGACCGGGAGCAGGCCTACCCCCCCACACAGAAGACCAAACGCATGCGCACCTCCTTCAAACACCACCAGCTACGCACCATGAAATCCTACTTCGCCATCAACCACAACCCCGACGCCAAGGACCTCAAACAACTGGCCCAGAAAACCGGCCTGACCAAAAGAGTTCTACAGGTAAGACGCTAACCACTCTGCTACTCCCTCCCACTGCCCCGCATGCACCTCCATCACCAGCCATCTCAGACCATCATACTTTTGTTTTGCTTCACTCGGTCCATGTAAATGTGATCTTGGGTCTAGATTTGGAAATTATAAATGAGAAAAAGTGAACACGACTTGGTGTAATTCGATTTTTTTTTAAAAGTGAAGTTTTCTTTTGGGGATTTGCTATTCAAATCACTCTTGTCGGGCTCTATATGTTTAAATGTGTAGAAATACTGCATTTTGTACTTCAAATTTGGCCGTAATGGCGATTGGATTTGACGAATTAAATTACAGATTTGGTAAAGTAAAAGAGTGCATATTTTGTGCATTTGGATTTGCTAAACGAATTTATGTTTTGTCAATTTTTAAGCTAGCAAACTGCCCCTGAATTAGCAGATTTATAGCGATTAGGCCTGTCACGATAACACATTTTGAACTACGAGGTATAACCGAACACGATATGGAGATAAACGATGATACTGAAACGATTTTACAGGAACACCAAAGCAGGATCGAACCAAAACCGATTCATTAAAACTGGAAAAATGGATTTATTCAACTTTCTGCAGCTCAAATCTTATCGTAAAAGTCAAAAATATTCGCTGGTACTGCAAACAAAAAGTACAAACGATAAAAATAAACCTGAAAAATACTGGTTCCATCTCATTTATTGAAGTTAACATAGTAATTATCATGACAGGCCTAGTAGCAGTCTCAGTAGTAGTACTAGTAGTTGTAGTACTCGTGATTTGTTCTGTTCGATTTGAAATTTCCAAAAAGAGTAAAAGCCCACATTGGGATTGGTTTGCAGGTTTGGTTCCAAAACGCACGGGCCAAATTCAGAAGGAACGTTTTGCGACAGGAGAATGGCGTTGATAAGGCGGATGGCTCCTCTCTAGCTCCGCCCTCCTCCGACAGCGGGGCCCTAACTCCGCCCACCAGCGCTGCCACACTAACAGACCTGACCAATCCCTCTATCACTGTAGTCACCTCCGTCACCTCTAGTTTGGACAGCCACGATTCGGGGAGCCCATCACAGACTACGCTCACCAACCTATTCTAACCAGCTCCAAACCAGTTACTTTATTTCATTTTTGTTTTTTTAAAGGTCCTATATTACACGAAATGGACTCTTCTGAGCTTTAAGTCATGTTTTAACGCTGTTTTCTCCTCAAAAACAGACCTGGAGTTGTGTTTTGTTTCATTCACACATGTTTGAGTAACACTTTATAATTAGTCTGCCTCTCAAAATGCTCTGTTCCACCTCGTGATGTCATGAAGTGGTAGTTTTCAAGTTAACCGCTACGTTTTAGCTTAAGAGATTGGTAATTCCAGAGCTAAAAATAACCCGCAATAGGCAAAATACAAACCTTCGTCGGTGCCTTTGTCGGTGCAGAACGTTTCATCGACACTGTGGGTTTTGTCGGGGAGAAAACTTGCAAACATACAGCACTTCAGAGTCACACTGCGATCCAACATTTATGTCAATTTGTCTGACACATTCTGTACTGTACAGGAGACACGGAGGAGACTGAGGGACAATGGTCTACAGTCCCTCAGCCAATCAGGACGCAGAACACAATGGTCTACAGTCTCTTAGCCAATCAGAACGCAGAACACAATTCACGTTCATACTCTCTAAAAAAACATGTGAAATTGAACTTAAAAAAATCCGCGAAACCACGAAAGGTGAACCGTGATATAGCGAGGGAGACCACTATAAAGCACTTCCTGTATTACCACATGATGACATCACAAGGTGGAACAGAGCGTTTTCTGTGCGAGCGAAGCAAAACTCAGCCTAAATCTGCAGGTTTTGTGCGTTAAACATGCGTGAATGAAACAAAACACAGCTCCAAGTCTGTTTGCGACGAGGAAACGACATTAGAACAGAAAACGGCGTAACATGGGCCCTTTAAACGACTTTTTTTTTCCTTTTCTGAAGTCCAGCCGAGACAGAGACAGAGCTGCTCTGCGCACGAGGACGCAGCCCCATTGGAATACTTTTAAAAACTGTGTAGCATTTTTGGAAGCGCACGGCAGCCATCTTTGTTGTTTTTTTTTTTTTTTTTTAATAACTTTATTGCTCCCATTTCCAGACAGATGGACAGTTTAATCATCGACATGGACTCACTCTAAACTTGAAGCCTGTTTGGGGAAAAATTAAAATATTTTAGCTGGCTTTATTTGTACAGAGCCCTTTTTAATTTATGGTTTAAAATCGAGAAATCTTATGAAATTATTATGAATATTTTTAAAATCTGTTCTTGTATGCACTGTGTTAGCACTATAAACTGAAGGGTTTTGTTCTGTTTTGAATCATTTAGGGAAACTTCTGTAGAATGTGCTGTAAAACTCAACTTTGAATCATTCTGAATGTTTTTAGTAAGAGCGATATGTGAAAATCTCTATGCGCAACTGTGAGGAAAATTTGTCATTGCAGAAAAATTATTGGAAATTTTTGGAATTTTTGATCCGATCTGGGGACTGTTTGAACCAATTGCACTTTTTCCCAAAAATCCCATCAAACCGATTTACATTTTTCATAGCTGCACGACATCCTACCCAGAATATCCTTCGTTTCGTTTTTACTTTTTGAATTTTTTGATATTTTTTTGCTCAGGGTAACAATGTGAAACCAGAAGGGACTTAGTGCTGCGAGGGTTTTGAGCTGGAAAACTAACCTCAGAAAAAAAAATCATTTTCGTTTTACATTTTTATTGTTTTTGCCACTAAACAAAACCAAAAAAAACGTTATATTTTGGCTGGAAAATTGTAAATTCTCGACTGGACGATGTTGCCTATCTCACTTCTACCATGTGCCTTAATCTGCTTAACCTTGGGAGAAAGTTCAGGATTCTATGTTCTTTGTTACGACATATTTTCGCCTCACTAGAATTGTATTTTTCTTTTGCAATTTTAATTTTCCAGACGTTTTTTTTCCTGGTGTGATGCTGTTACGAGAGAGGCCACCGGGGGCAGTGTTGTAGGTCGCACTCTTTCAGAAACAGCCCAAATTCTATGGAGTTTTCATGTTAATAGTTGGGTACAGTGTTTATCAAGATTGTCCATGTTTTTCCCTGTTTCTTGATAAAAAAAAAAATATGGTGTATAAAAAAAAATCCCCCCGTAAATATTTATGGACCAAACGGTTGTTATATATAAAATTTGTGTGAATAAAAATAATTTGCTTTTAACAAAATTCCAAGGCTTTATTTCCTCATTGCCATTATTTTGTGTAATTTTCTTTATTTTTTTTACCATCAACAAACAAAAAAACACTCATATTTTTAATTTCTCTTTCCTATTTTGACGATGTTTATGGTTTTTTGAATGTAATGCCCCATGAATCTGCATTTATAATCCCTGTAGTCAGAAACCTTTTAATGCATGGCTTTACAAATTTTGAAATTGAAACGAAAGCATTTATACATATACTATTGACTGATAATTTGAATATTTTAAATGCTTACCGTTAAAAAACCCAGTTAAATTTGATGCAAGAGCCAGTAAAACCAGGTTCTATCTGTAGTTAATATATTCTTACTCTATCGTTTCTTTCAGGGAGAACAATTCTTGGGGCATTACAGCAATACTACATCCCGAAGTTTGAAAATTCCCTAAACTATTAAGACAAAGGATGGGAATTCCTCACCATTGAAGACAAAGACAATATCACATTAGCTTAAGCTTAAGAATTTTCTGACTTTTAACCATATTTGAACCCATCGCTGGCAAAGAACTCCATGTATTCTCACGATGCCGCCACTGTCCTCAAACTATTGTATATTAATGATGGTTGGATGCGTCTAAACACATGTAAACTACTCTTACTCTCACAAAAACCATCGATTTCCACCACACGCTAACAACACAGCACCACACTGACGCTGACACCCGCCTGCCGAAGTCGGGATTTCTTTCTGAGTATCATTTTTCCAAGTTGTCCGGCCGTCTTCCTCGGAGAAATCGGAAACCGCCGAGAGAGAAGAAGAGGACCGTCGAACCAGAGCCGCAGCCAGCCGTGCCATCTGGAGGAAAAAAAAGTTGGGGAAATATGAAAAAATAATTAAAAAAAAAGATAAAAGATTGTCATTCTGCATGCAACTCATGGCGCTGTTCACATTTTCCTGGAAATGTGTGCGATTTGCTTTTGATTTATTGTACCAGTCATTGTCAGATGCCAAATAAAGTGTGAAAAATGGCGTCTCTCGTGAACAGTTAGTGCCTTCGAAATGCCACAGAGAGAAAGAGAGAGGGGGACTACAGCCTTATTTATGCTTTGACATTCACAACGCAGCACCGACGAGACGAGAGCAGCTACACGCAAACTTTGCAACCTATAAAATAATGTTACAGTGTGGAACTTTATATGGTTTGGGTTCACGTGACGACGCAGGACTGTGGAATAAAACCGGAGACAGGTTAGAGATCTACAGTGCGCTGTTTTCTGATCTCTGTTCAAACAAAGCTGCAGATTTAGGCTGAGTTCTTGTCTTCTGAAAAGCTCTGTTCCACCTTGTGATGTCATTGTGTGGTGATACAGGAAGTGCTCCGCTGTGGTTTTAAACTCCACAAACCTTCATTTCTACAATTATTATGGATTATTTCAGCCCTGGATTTGTCAAACTGCACTGAATTAAAGCTAAAATGTAGCTTGAAAACTACCACTTCATGACATCACAAGGTGGAACAGAGCGTTTTGAGGTTTTTGAGGATTTAACAGCTTTATAACACGACTTAAAGCTCAGAAGAGTCAGTTTTGTGTAATATAGAACCTTTAAATGTCAGATCGCAAACTCGTTGACGTAATTTATGATTAATATTTCTGTAATTACTGGGTCTATCCACATGAAACAAAAACTAGCGCAAAGTTCAACGTCAAAATCACCAAAAATAAGCTAGGTTTTTAATGCCGAGTGTGATCGTTCTCAGTTAAAGGCACATTACGTCACTTTAATTTGAGCATTTCCCAAACAGCTCATGGTCCTATAGAGTCACACAGGCTCATGAGCAGAGGTCCAGGACGCACACACATGTAAAAATACTTCACGACGATGTGCGTCTGTGAGTCTGGTCACCGCTGAGTCTCCCCGAGTTCAGATGGACGTGATTGACAGGTGGGTTAGCCAATCGGGGACGAGCATGGTCCGGCTGTGTGTTAAAACAAACATGGCTGCTTACGAGGGAAAAAAGAAAGAGAAAAATGTCACGAGGGGCTGATATCGCTCTGCAAAGAAAACACAGAGAGAATTATAAAACAGGCCCATGCTCGAGATCTGAAACTATATGAAAATTTAACAATAATGCAGCCGATTGAGAAATACACAACTTTACTATAATATTAAAGAGAGGCGTTATATAAACCATGTGTGTACAAATCTACTGCGTTTGAGCTGCTGGGGAACATATAGTCATGGTACACACATTATGCAGTATAGAAATTATGCTTAAAATTATGCTTAAAAAATTAATTTAAAATAATAATAATAATAAATAAATAATAATATAATAAATAATAAAAAAATAACTAACTAAATAAATAAATAATAATAATAATGTGTATTTTTTTTTTATTATTTATTTCTTTTGGGGAGATTAATGAACACAAGAAGTCAGTTTACATGTATTTAATTTCACATATTATTTTTTTATTTAAACTAAAAAGGAGCCATAAGAAGAGAACACATTTAATCCCGCCCTGATCTGTATTTATATATCACCTTTTAAAACGCTGAGTTTACAAAGTGCGTCTCAACAGGGTAAAAAACACAACACACCAGGCCAGAAGATAAAACACAAAACACAGAAATACAAAGAAAAGAGGCAGACGTAAAAACAGAAGCGACACAAACAGGCCTGACGATGAAAGTGAGGCTTAAGAAGTGAGTTAAACAAAGTGATTCTGACGGAGCGACACTCGTCTCCTCAGCCAGCTCAGTCCAGAGAGGAGGTGCACAGAAGGAGGAGGTGCACAGAAGGAGGAGGTGCACAGAGGAGGAGGTGCACAGAAAGAGGAGGTGCCCAGAAGGGGGAGGCTCCATCGTCCTGGACCTTTCGACTCTGGGACAGCTCAGAGGGACTTACACGAGGGTCTGAGGCAGCGCGAGGCTCGTACAGGGTTAAAAATCTGAAATGTAACTTAGTGCGAGACCCAGACGAGGTTTAAAAATGATCAGTAAAATCTTAAAATCATTTCTATGTGTAAATTGTTTTAGTAGATTCATAATAATAAGTACTGTTTAGTTTTATTGGACATATTTTCTTACTGTATGACGTTCAGACTTGGTTCACAGCATTACAAAACACAGTGTGATAAATGATCTAGATTTTTTTTAAATTAATACAATAGTAATAATAGTAATAGTAATAATAATAATAATAATAATAATAATAATAATAATAATAATGATAATGATAAATAATGATAATAATAATAATAATAATAATAATAATTTGTATAATTATTTATTTTTATTTTATATATATATTATTATTTTATTTATTTTATTATTATTTATTAGCAGTGTTCTCTGATGTGGTAGCAAAAATGAAAAAAATATAAGGTAAAAATGGAACAATTAAAGGCAGAATAGGAAGTTTTGGCATTAGCATGTTATAGTGTGTTTGGATGTATTCACAATTTACACCAAAATGAGGAGTAAACTGGAACTAAAGATGAAACTAAACTGGACTAAACCAGGACTAAACCTGGACTAGAACAGGACTAAACTAAGACTAGACCAGGATTAAACCAGGACTAGAACAGGACTAAACCAGAACTAAACCAAGATTAGACCAGGACTAAACCAGGACTAAACCGGGACTAAACCAGGATTAAACCAGGACTAAACCAAGATTAGACCAGGACTAAACCGGGACTAAACCAGGATTAACCCAAGACTAGAGCAGGTCTAAACCAAGATTAGACCAGGTCTAAACCAGAACTAGATCAGGACTAAACCAGGACTAAACCAGGATTAACCCAAGACTACACCAGGACTAAACCAGGATTAACCCAAGACTAGACCAGGACTAAACCGGGACTAAACCAGGACTAAAGCAGGGCTAAACCAGGACTAAACCAGGACTAAACCAGGGCTAAACCTGGACTAAACCAGGACTAAACCAGGACTAAACCAGGACTAAGCAGGACTAAACTAAGACTAGACCCTAAACCAGGACTAAACAGGACTAAACCAGGACTAAAGCAGGACTAAACCAGGACTAAACCAGGACTAAAGCAGGATTAACCAGGACTAAAGCAGGACTACACCAAGACTAGACCAGGACTAAAGCAGGACTAAACCGGGACTAAAGCAGGACTAAACCAGGACTAAAGCAGGACTAAACCAGGACTAAACCAGGACTAAAGCAGGACTAAACCAGGATTAAACCAGGAATAAACCAGGACTAAAGCGTGGCAGTGTGAAGGTGCAGTTTGTTCTGGTTTCACTCTCACAGACGGGGCAGGGGTCGAGTCACTGATAGAAATGATCAGGTTCAACATTTGTGGATTTACCTTTTGATTATTATTTGAATTATTATTTTATTGGAGTAAATGTGAAGAGGAGAAATATGACGTCATCCTCCCTGTGAGAATGACATCATCACGCTCTGAACTCCGCCCATATAAGGTCTGAACGTCTCTTCACTGAAAACAGCATCGTTCAAACGCTTTTCTGTTCTGCACCATATGAGGCAGAGTGAAAGTGAGGGGTCCAGTGAAAAAAGAGAAGAAAAGATGGTGGGAGAGAGAGAAAGAGAGGCAGAAAGACAGAGAGAGAAGAGAGAAAGAGAGAGGGAGGAGAGAGGGAGGGAAAGAGGAGAGAAAGAGGAGAGAGAGAGAGAGAGAAGAGAGAGAGGGAGAGAGACTGAGGGAGGAGAGAGACTGAAAGAGGAGAGAGAGTAATGAGGAGAGAAGAGAGCGAGGTGAGAGAAAGAGAAAAGAGAGAGGGAGGAGAGAGGCAGGGAAAGAGGAGAGAGATAATGAGAGAGAGAGGAGAGAAAGAAGGGGAGTGAGAATTGAGAAAGAGAGAGAGGGAGTAGAGAGACTGAAAGGAAAGAGAGTAACAAGGAGAGAAGAGATCAAAGTGAGGGAAAGAGAAAAGAGAGACGGAGGAGAGAGAGAAAGAGCAGTAAGACAATGAAAGAGAGAGGAGAGAGAGAAGGGGGAGTGAGAAGAGATAAAGAAAGAGAGAGGGAGAGAGTAGAGAGACTGTAAGAGGAGAGAGAGTAACAAGGAGAAAAGAACGAAGTGAGGGAAAGAGAGAGAGAGAGGAGAGAGGCAGGGAATGAAGAGAGAGAGAATCTGAGTGAGAGAGGAGGGAGAGAGAGAAGGGGGAGAGGGAAGAGAGAGAGGAAAGAGAGAGGGAGAGAGAGTTTAAGAGAGAAGTGAGACTAAAAGAGGAGAGGGAGAAACAAGAAGAGAGTGAAGTGAGGGAAAAAAGAGAGGAAGAGAGAGACAGGGAAAGAGGAGAGAGAATGAGAGAGTGGAGAGAGAGGAGAGAGAAGGGGGAATGAGAGAAGAAGAGAGAAAGAGAGGGGGAGAGAAAGAAAGAGAAGAGAGACTAAAAGAGGAGAGAGAGTAAAAAAGCGAGAAGAGAGTGAAGTGATTGAAAGAGGAAAGAGAGAGAGAGAAAGGAGAAAGGAGAGAGAGAAGGGAAAGTGAGAAGAGAGAAAGAGAGAGAGAGAGGGAGCGAGGCGAGAGACGGAAGGAGGAGAGAGAGTAATGAGGAGAGAAGAGAGTGAAAGAGGGAAAGAGTAAAGAGAGAGGGAGGAGAGAGAGGGAAAGAGCAGAGAGAGGAGAGAGAGGGAAAGAGAGAGAGAGAGAGAGAGAGGATGGAATGAGAAAAGAGAGAGAGAAAGAGAGTGGGAGGAGGGAGGAGAGAGAGGGGCCAGTGGGGCTGTAAACAGACGCTGGTGCTGAATTCCAAATATGTGGGAAACTGCAACCACTGGACTTCTGGATCATGCCCTCCTCCTCTCCTCCTCCTCCTCTCCTCCTCTCCTCCCCCTCTCCTTCTCTACACCTGACCCCCCCACTACTCCGTCCCCCCCCTCCCTCCACGGGGCTGTGACAGGGCGCAGTGGGCGGGGTCAAAACACCACACAACAGGAAGTAACAGGGAACGTAAACAAACGCAGCAAGACACAAGAGCTGTGGTCACGGAGATACAAAGAAAGAAGGGAGAGAGGGATGGAGGGCAGGAGGAGGAGAGGAAAAGAGGGGGAAAGGGGGGAGAAGAGGAATAGAGAAAGTGGAGGAGGAGGAGAGGATGAAGGGAAGAGGAGGAAGGAGACAGGGAGGAGAGGATGAGGAGAGGAAGGGGAGGTGGAGAGGCAGAGAGAAGGAGAGGAAGAGAGGGGGAAAGGGGGGAGAAGAGGAAAAGAGGAAGGTGGAGGAGGAGGAGAGGATGAAGGGAAGAGGAGGAAGGAGACAGGGAGGAGAAGAGGAGGAGAGGAAGCGGGAGGAGGGGAAGAAGAGAGAGAGGCAGGAGGAGAGGAAGGGGAAGAAAGAAGAGGAAGGGAGGGATAGAGGGAGAGAAGAGATGAAGGGGGAGGAGAGGAAGGGGGCGAGAGAGGAAGGATGGGAGAGGAGGAGGGAGAAAACAGGAGAAGAAGGACAGAGGATGAGATGAGAGAGAGAGAGGGAGGAAAAGAGAGGAAGACGGAGAAAGCAGAAGAAGGGGAGAGGAGGAGATGAAGGGAGAGAAGGGAGGAGAAGAAGGGGAGAGGAGGAGAAGAGACAGAGGGGGGAGGATGAGAGGAGAGAAGGAGAAGAGAAGGAGAAGAGAAGGAGAAGAAGGGGGACAAGGTTAGAGATAGAGGAAGAGAGGAGGAGTGGAGAGGGAGGGGAGAGGAGGAGAAGAAGGAGGATACATTCTGTACAACATCACTTCTCTGTGTCGACAAGAATTCCAGGGGCTGTGCCGAGGAGCTGCTGCGTCTGACCGGATCACTCCTATCACTCTTATCACTCTTATCACTCTTATCACTCTTATCACTCTCATCCCTGTTTTTGGGGAGGACATGGAGGAGCTTCTTCTTCAGACTCTTCTGTTCTGCAAATGTGACAGAAGAAAAAAAATCACATAAACCACGACAGAATCATTTAACCCGACCACAGGTGAGTCCCATCTTTTATTTTCATGAGTTTATCTTCTGAACGCTCCTGTTTCACTTAAATACAGGTTATCCTAAAGCTGCAGTATGAAACTTTTCAGGTGAAGGCTCCACCACCTGCTTATCTTTGCCCTGAATGTTCCACAGTGCAGCTTTAAACGATCAATGTTCAATTTGTTAGTGTTTTATTGCTCAAAAAATCCTGCATACTCACTGTGAGCGGGACCTCCGTTACCTAGCAACCATGATGTAAAAAAGGTCGAAAACTGGTCTAAATTACACAATAATTATGATTAGATTAATAAAAATGAATGATAACACCTTTATTTGGTTAAATGAAGGTGTAAACTGTCAAAAAAACGCCTTCCATGTGCTTAATAGACTCCTTACACAACAACATGCTAGCTAGCTCACCATGTCTCAAAGCTAACAGTCACTTTTATTAAAATTGGAAAATATAAAACAAACAATCTATTAAAATTCGAATTAATTACAATAAAGTCTACCCGGTTGTTTTATATGTGGAATACTTAAGTTTGTGGTGTTAGTTTTAATACTTATTATGCCTCAAAATTAGCATTAGCATTAGCATTAGCATTGAGGCACAAACATCTGTCTTTCTCTGGTGAAGTATGTATTTTATTTGTGTCGTTTTTATCATGTTCAGTGACGTCCACCTGCAGCAGCTTCCTGTCCACTGTCTGACCCTGACCCACTGACCTCTGACCCCTGACCCACCTGCAGCTCCCGCTCCACTGTCTGACCCTGACCCTCTGACCCACCTGCAGCTCCCGGTCCACTGTCTGACCCTGACCCCCTGACCTCTGACCTCTGACCCACCTGCAGCTCCCAGTCTGACTTAGTAAAAAAGTAGTGACGCTAACAGTGAGTTTGCCAGGCGCTAACGTGAGTCCATTGTCTTTGCTTTTTGACTGGAACTTTCCGAGTTGGTGACATAGGCAGGACAGAGGTCTTCCACTTAAGAACTCAGCGCTACTTCCTGTATTTTCGCACTTTTCTTCTCGACCTTTTCCCACAAACAGCCACGTAACCGATGTAAAACTACGATAAACATTTACCACAGACACTTTACTATCCACCGAACCCACGTATTTATTAGAAAAACATGAAAACCTGTCACTTTAAAATAATCCCGGACTCTGAGCACAGGAGCAGCAGAGGCTTTTATTCAGAGGAGGGACTTAAAAACAGTGGTATCTGCATCAAAGCGCCGCTGTGTAAAGAATGGCTCCCTGCTGAGCTGATCACAGTTACACCGGAGCAGAGTCTGTGGACATATACATGCATTATTACCATGAAACAGAACACATACAGCGAGGCTAAACTGTGGGGGGGCTTCTGATTTTAAAGTGTATAGGGACAGAGAAATCTACCTCTCCCTGCTGTCATTTAAAAGGACAATATTATACCCGATTTCTTTATTTCCTCATCACAAACTGACCTGGAGATATCTTTTTTTGTTCCATTCACACATGTTTTAACACACAAACCCTGTATAATTAGGCTGAGTTTTTCTTCTCTCAAACTGAAAACGCTCTGTTCCACCTTGTGATGTCATCATGGGGCAATACAGGAAGTGCTCCGCTGTGTTTTTAAACTCCACACACCTTCATTTCTAGAATCATTTGGTCAATTCCAGCTCTACTGAACTAAAGGTAAAATGAGCTGTTGACTTGAAAACTACCACTTCATGACATCACAAGGTGGAACAGAGCATTTTGAGGTTTGGAGATGTAGATGGGCTAATAATAAAGTGCATCCAGGTCTGTTTTTGAGGACTTAAAGCTCACAAGAGTCAATTTTGCCTAATATAGGACCTTTAAAGAAGACTTGGGGGCATTTTATTTGAAACTATAACATATGTAGGTTATGATTTGACATATCCTTTAACATTGCCTTTGACATTTCCTTTGACATATCCTTTGACATATCCTTTGTAAACTGCTTTATTGACTTAACACAATTATGGGTCCTCATCAAAACTGCAGAACTGAGAGGCCCCAACTCTTCATAGTCGCATTTCATCACAGGTAAGTGCAGAGCTGTGTGTGGAGATAGGGGGAAGGTGAAAACTGCAATTTTTTGAGCACTCAAGCTTCCAATGCAGGACAATACAGGACTCAAACATGAATAAATCCATCAACATGCAGTACTACAGGTGGAAAGTAATAGTTCTAGGGCTGCAGTTGACTAAAAAAACTCTTGTTGGGCTAAAGACATGTGCTGCTGATCGATTGGTCGACTAAAAAGGGGGTGTGGCATAAGTGCTCAGAAATATGGGGCTCAACAGTGAACAGGAACTGATTTTCCCATTCATTTTTCCCATAGAAATTTTGCATTATGGTTATTAGTTAGCAGGTAGCTGGTTAGCTTCCACGATGCCTTTGAACTCTTAATATCTGAATTTTTAAAAAAGTCTATGGGAAAAATGAATTGAAAATTTACTTCTGGAGCTTGAGCAAGCGTCAGTGTTAGAGCTCCATGACGTATCACTGTGTATATGACCCAAACTGCACTCACAAGATGACACCTGCAGGGGGAGTTCATGCAAAAAAATATTATTTATGCAGAAAAATGTACCGTATTTTCTGGAGTATAAGTTGCACCAGCCAAAAAATGCAAAAATAATGAAGAAAAAAGCACATATTTCACATATAAATCGCATCTGAGTATAAGTCGCACCCCTGGACAAACTTATAATCCAGAAAATACGGTACTAGGAAACAAAATATTCACAAATTAAACTTGTGAATCATGTTTTTAATCTGACTTTTTACATATAAATACCAAAAAATACCAAATCCTCAGCTCACTCACTCACTCCTCCTTTCTGCTGTAAAATCCTTATAATCTAAAAAACACAGTCCACTAATACACATTTTGATTGGCTAAAACAACGTCGACCAATTCCTGGACTTCAGACCGAAGGACCCCCGCCCTAGCTGGTTGCGAGAGCCGTAGCATCCCACCCTCCCACCGCTCCTCGCTCCTCTGCACAATGACAGGGGCCATGACAGGGACCGTGACAGAGGCAGCGACAGGGACAACACCCAAACAAACTACGACTGATCACTGAAGCTGAGGCCGCACCTGACGCTCCGATGGCTCCACGGGCTGCTGTACACGCCCCGGGACGACCAGGGACCACGCTGCCTGCCAATCACGGCTGAGGATGTCCACGCTCCACTGGCACCGCTCGCTAGCTTAACCCGCGCTCACAAGCTAGCCACCCTGCTAACACTGTACACACATGAGGGAGGGGGTAGGAGAGGGGGGTAAGAGGGGGCTAAGAGGGGCAGGTGTCATGGGGCGACACCGCTCCGCTGTTGCATGCTGGGACACATGTGAGACAGGGTGGATGCGGGTGGATGCTTGGATGATGTCATAATTCAGAGATATACAACCAGGAAGGCCAAAAGGTGGAACAGGGGAAGAGAATGTGATGCTACGCTACGATAAACATAAGAAATACAAGGGCCACAGCTTAAATCAGACATACTGGGCTGGTGTCTGCGCTGAAGTTATAATCTACAACACCCGTGGATCAATATGTTGTAATTTGGACATTTTAAATCACAATATTCATCTAAATCGGCTTAATAAAAGAAACTAGTCTGCTGTAATAATGTTATATATTTGATGAAAGGGCCAATTTTTCCCATGTATTTGAGATGAATTTGTCTTGCCCCAGAACACATTTTGTATAAGCAGCAAAATCAGTAAGTGCAAGGTTAGCATGCTAGTTGCTGTTAGCAAAACTCCACTCTGGCTTCTCAAAGTTGTGAAAAGATGCTTGTAAAACTCATCATGTTGAACAATTAGGATGTTCAAAATGTTACGTAAGGTAAGTGGGGGATAACTTTGGACGACTGCAAACGGTTTAAAATGAATTAATGAATTAATTAACGTGCTGGAATGAGATGTTTTAATGACAGCTTACATGGCAACACATTTTAATCAAGGTCATCCAAAGATTCAAATGGGTTTTTGTCTTATATGTACAGTTGTTTTGCCGCCAAGGTATAGGGTAAGGGAGTCTGTAATGTGCATTTTTCACTACACAACATGTAGTGTGGGCCCACCAAGACGATTTGTACCCAGGGCCCAGAATTTGGTACTACACCCCTGCCAAGTGACACCATTAAAATAAACTTTCCTCACTGTAAACTCTATTATTGAAGTTCAAAATGTTGACTGTGTGCATCACTTATGTTTTAGAGAAGCCCTGTGAGCCTAAAGCGTCACTTCAGAGCCGAGCGTGACAGTTACAGTAAAACGCCTCAGTCTTTTTCACAGATTTAGCTCCTCTGCTTCTGCTCTCGCCCTGAAGGAACGGCTCCTCCATCCTGTTTACCTGCCAGCGACACCAGCCTCAAATCTGCAGGTGAAAAGAGCAAGTCACACTACAACTATGGGCAATTTAACAACATAACTCCGCTTTAGATAGAGAATGCAGAAATGGTGGAAAATAGCTTGAATCACATAAGAGGAGGCATTAACCGCTAACACATAACATATTTAGATCAGTAAAAATGCTGTATTCGCTGAAAACAACATATTAACCTGTTTTAATAGCTTGTTTTTTCCTTTGCTCTCCACGCTAAGCCACTCCCCCTTCAGAGCACTATCACAACACAATCAGCTGCATCCCGCTAATGAAACTCCTGCACATCACACCAGGTTTGTGAAGTTGTAGTGAACAGTTTTGTATCATGTTTTTGTATATTTATGGGGGATTGTCGTGTGGGATCATGGGTGATGTAGGATTGTGGGCGGAGCCTTGTACCGAATCTTACAGCTGAGTGTACGGAGGGTTTGAATAAGGCCTGGGAGAGATCGCTAGATTACTCAAACATGCATGGATGACATTTAAAACCTCTTCAGACATGTTTTTGATGAGGGAACAGCGCTATAACATTGCAGAAAGCTAAAAAGACTTGATTTTGCATGATACCCCTCTTTAAGATGTATATTACGAATTACATTGGCAGCATCAATAAGTTATGGATACTTTGCCGTGACATCTTGCTGAGGGTGTTCTGCGTGTGTGTCTATGGAGAAATGTTCAGTAGTTACCATGGTGACACGCATTAGCAAACACTGACAAATATGTTTTTAGATTTAGTCTGAAATACCAAATGGATTAAACAGCACATTTTCATGAGTCCGTGATCACACGAGCGTTCATGATCCTGTTTAGGAGTTTGATGTTCCAAAAAAAAGGTGAGAGTGACTAACTGAAAAACTGTTTGCTAACGCTAGCTAGCTTGTGACCGTAATGTTATTTGAGAGGGAGTTATTTAACAGCACAAATCAGTTCACCTGTTGTAGTTCCAGATATGTCAGTTCTTTATGGTCAGACTGTGTTAAAACAGCTCAGATTAAAGTCTAACTAGAATAACAGAGCAGACAGAACAGTGCTTCTAGTTAGCTTCACCGTTCCTGGGGAATGTTGAATGTTGTATCAATTACCTGTATCCTGTATACCATAGTTTTTCTTCATTTTTGTGAAAACTGTGTTAAAATAAAGCTCATATTAAAGTATAACCTGAATCACAGAGCAGACAGAACGGTGCCTCTAGTTAGCTCCACCCCACCCATTGAATATTGAATGCTGTATCAATTACCTGTATACCATAGTTCTTCTTGGTATTGTGTTAAAATTACGTTGAAATAAAACTTAGATTAAAATTGAACTTGAATAACAGAGCAGACAGAACAGTGCCTCTAGTTAGCTTCATCATTCCCGGAGAGTATTGAATGTTGTATCAATTATGTGAATCCTGTATACCATAGTTTTTTTTTTTTTTTTTTTTTTTTTTTTTTTTTTTTTGGTTTTGTGTTAAAATCGTGTTAAAATAAAGCTCAGATTACAGTCTAACTTGAATCACAGAGCAGACAGAACAGTGCCTCTAGTTAGCTCCAACCCCATAGGAAATATTGAAGGTTTTATCAATTACCTGAATCCCGTATACCGTGGTTTTTTTTTGTTTTTTTTTTTTTTGGTATTATGTTAAAACTGTGTTAAAACAAAGCTCACATTACAGTCTAACTTGAATCACAGAGCAGACAGAACAGTGCCTCCAGTTAGCTCCACCTCCCCAGGGAATACTGAATGTTGCATAATTACCTGTCTCGTGCCCAGCAGTCATAACACCGAAGGACATAAGCAGGAGACGAATGCATTAAGTGAAATAGCTGTGGAAGTCGTTATTAGACAGATAAAAAAGCAGGTAGTGGAAACTAATCACATTTGAATAACATTGTCAGAAACACTGTGAGGTTTGTCCTTCACATCTCCCTCCTGCCTCATGCGCCGCCCCGCTCTGTTCTACTGTTATGCTATATTTACACGCATTTGTTATGTAGCAGCGCGCATCCAGACAACCTTGAAAAACACCATGATCAAGGCTGATAACTGCGCGCTGGCAATTGCACTTTGAAGACAAAACAAGATTAATTAACGCAATTGAATCGAAACGCCGACATCGCTGGCTTCTTTCTTTAGCTCGTGTGGCAGGGAGGAGGTGGAGAGGATGGAGAGGGTGGAGGAGACGAGGAGCGGGAACACGGTTTATACATTTATCCATCTGAATTCACATCCAGGGTGTCTGTGATCGTCGTGCCCTGCGAAGAGCGTAAACAGGAAGCTAGGCGACGCGGATCAGGTAGGTTAGGTCAGCTCCGCGCGGGGAATAGTGTAACCTTATGATGCTAAAGCTACGAGAAACACTCAGCGCCATCTGCCAGGGCCCTATGAAGTTGAAGTGCACGAAGGGTTTCACAGGTAACCCCGACAGCCACAGGAGGGAGTGAAGAAGACAGCGGAGTGTAGAGGCAGGCAGGTGAACGTATGCAGTTTTGTTTTGCGTTTCAAGTGGTAAAAAAAATACTTTAGCCCTCTAGCTGCAAACACAAACTCCAGGTGTGAATGTATGCCGCAACCAAAACATGAGCAACGATTACAGGAACAGATATTGCAGTTTGGATAGATAAAGATAGAGATAGGTAGAGATGCAGTTTTTGTAGTACCATCATTTCCTCCACAAACAACCAAATCTTCTGTCTTTTTGTGCATAAAAACTGCAAATCCTGTAGTTTAGATCTGCACTGGTTATGGTCAAAATAAAAACACGCATCATCCATAGTGATTTTATCTTTTCTATAGAGACATATTTACATGTATGGGCAAATATAAAGGAGGTCGGTATAAAATGTACCGTATTTTCCAGAGTATAAGTCGCACCTGAGAATAAGTCGCACTGGAGTATAAGTCGCACTGGAGTATAAGTCGCACTGGAGTATAAGTCTCACCAGCCAAAAAATGAAGAAAAAAACATATTTCACATATAAGTCGCACCTGAGTATAAGTCACACCCCCCAAAACTATGAAAAAAAGTGCAACTTATAGTCCAGAAAATACGGTAATTGTCTTGAATGGAGCCAAACTGACCAAAATAATGGGGACTGTGTAATGACTGGAATGTGCAATATTTTGTGTGGTGCAATAATGAGAAATGTGCAATTTGTGGAATGTGCAATTTTTACTTTGACCCTTCTGTGACCCCACGACAGGAAATGATCCTTTGGCTATGATCTGGTGTGTTCACATTTATGTAGAACCATGTGTGTTCATTAACGTGCATTGTCCCAATCCAAGAAATAAATTAATGAATAAATAAATACATGAATAAATTAATAAATACATGAATAAATAAATAAATACTTAAATAAACACATAAATAAATACATAAATCAATAAATCAATAAATCAAACGGTTCTGAAACGTCCCTGTGTGTCAGATGCCCTCCCTGTGTCTCCATCAGGTCTTATTGTGCACAAAAACCACTAACCCTGTAGTTTAGATCTGTACAAACATGTTCTGAGATGCCCCTCTGTGTGTCGGATGCCCTCCCTTTTATCAGTTCTTTAAAATGTGCATTTGAACAGAATATTGTCAAAACATGAACTGCAAATCTAATTGAATATTTTTCCCAAATCGTTTAGCACAACTGCAGCGTCTCACCACCAATAAATCACAAATTACAAGATGAATATTCACACAAGGATAAGAATGGAGTGTGGTTATGTAAAAGGACTTTAAAAACACAAAGGAACACTTTTACTAGGGATGGACGATGTATCGGTTGCTGCCCCAGAGTAATGAGCAAAAATGGAAATAGAATAAAAATTAAAGCCGCAAGCGGCATCGAACGGCCCTCGCGGGCCGCTCTTCGCACTCGGCCGACCGGGCACTCCCTGCAGGTGGCGCTGATCCGCCTCTTGCCTCTGTTTTATTGTGGCTTTGGGCTGCACTTGTCACCAAACCAAGCCAAAAGACATTGGGAGCACTGATGCACAAAATGCACCAACATGGGGTTTTCCAGGCATCGCCATGGCAACACCGTGCAAAATACAAAGTTGGCACCTTGGACTTTTTTTGACGGTGAAGATGTAAAGAATCACCGTGCCAAATTTCACATACTTCATGGAAGGTCTGAAGTCGTTATAAGACTTTGAAATGTCCGAAAATGTGGAAATTTTCCCATTAGGATAACATGGGGTATTTCGGCCATCGCCATGACAACCGGGTGGGAAATATGACATGTATCCAATTGACTTTTTTGATTGGGATGACATGATGAGTGATTCTGCCAAATTTCACTTAAATCCATGAAATTAATGTTTTTTCTCTCATGAATGGGGAATTTTCGGAGCGTTTCCCATTAGGATAAAATGGGCAATTTGGCGCATCGTCATGGCAACACGGGTGCAAAAAAAACGATATGGGTCTGATTGACTTTATTGATTGAGATGACCCACTGGAATTTTGTGTCAAATTTCGTAGCATTTTAGGAAAACTAAATTTTGGGACCTCCATACAAATTAATTTGTTATTCTGTAGGGGGCGCTATTGCACCAATTTTGTTTCTTTCACAATGAGTAGGTTTAGGCCAGAAAGTTTTACAAATGATTCGAATTTGAGTGAAATCGGACTTTGTATGCGCAAACGGGAGCAAATTTTGAAATTTGAAAATTGCAAAAATTCCGATGGAATTTTGCGGCTTCGCCGCACGGAAGCCGTTATACGTATCAATGTAAATCGGATAACTTTTGATGCCCCACTTGTCTAGATGATGTCCAGTGATTTTCAGCCCTGCAGGTGATGCGCCTTCAGAGGAGTTGACGAAAATGCGACGTCAACGAAAATGCTGACTCAGCATTTCGGATTTTCAATCCAAGATGGCCGACTTCCGGTTTGTCTGGGGGCGTGGCCATAATAATATTTTTTGTTTGGCATCACTTGAAGAATGTGTGTACTGAATTTGGTGGCTCTACGACAAAGTTGACGTCGGGGTGTCTCCCATTGACGCAATGTATTTTGACTTATGTAGGTGGCGCTGTCGCGCCATTTTTTTATGCCCAATGATGCACCATATAAAAAAAATAATTTTTCGCCACTTCTGAATTTTGGGCAAAATTTGGTGAGTTTTTTGAATATGTTCAGGGGGTCAAATTCCTGCTCAAAGAGCAGAAGAAGAAATAAAAATTAAAGCCGCAAGCGGCATCGAACGGCCCTCGCGGGCCGCGCTTCGCACTCGGCCGACCGGGCACTCCCTGTAGGTGGCGCTGAGCCCATTAGTTGCCTCTGTTTTTATTGTGGCTTTAAGCTGCATGTGTCACCAAATAAAGTCAAAAGACACTGGGAGCTCTGATGCACAAAATGCACCAACATGGGTTTTTCCAGGCATCGCCATGGCAACACCATGCAAAATACAAACTTGGCACCTCGGACTTTTTTGATGGGGATGATGTAAAGAATCACTGTGGCAAATTTCACGGTCTTCCTTAAAGGTAATAAGTCGTTAGAAGACTTTGAAATGTCCGAAAATGTGTAAATTTTCCCATTAGGATAACATGGGGTTTTTTTCGCGCATCGCCATGGCAACAGAGTGAAAAATATGACATGGGTGTGATTGACTTTTTTGCTCAGGATGACATGAAGAGTCATTGTGCCAAATTTCACTTAATTCCATGAAACTAATGTTTTTCTCATGAATGGGGAATTTTTCGCAGCATTCCCATTAGGATAACATGGGCACTTTGGCGCATCGTCATGGCAACACGGTACAAAAACGTCATGGGTCTGATTGACTTTATTGATTGGGATGACGGAATGTAATTTTGTGTGAAATTTCGTAACATTTGGGAAAACAAAATTTTGGGCTCTCCATGCAAATGTATTTGTTGTTCTGTAGGGGGCGCTATTGCACCAAATTGTTTTGTTTCATAATTAGCAGGTCTAGGCCAGAAAGTTTTACAACTGATTCGAATTTGAGCTCAATCGGACTTTTTATGCGCAAACGGGAGCAAATTTTGACATTTAAAATTGCAAAAATTCCGATGGAATTTTGCGGCTTCGCCGCACGGAAAACCGTTATACGTATCAATGTAAATTGGATAACTTTTGATGCCCCACTTGTCTAGATGATGTCCAGTGATTTTCAGCCCTGCAGGTGAAGCGCCTTCAGAGGAGTTGACGAAAATGCGACGTCAACGAAAATGCTGACTCGGCATTTCGGAATTTTCAATCCAAGATGGCCGACTTCCGGTTTGTCAGAGGGCGTGGCCATAATAATATTTTTTGTTTGGCATCACTCGATGAATGTGTGTACCGAATTTGGTGGGTCTACGACAAAGTTGACGTCGGGGTGTCTCCCATTGACGCAATGTATTTTGACTTTTGTAGGTGGCGCTGTCGCGCCATTTTTTTATGCCCAATGATGCAACATATAAAAAAAATTAATTTTTTCGCCACTTCTGAATTTTGGGCAAATTTGGTTAGTTTTGAAATATGTTCAGGGGGTGAAATTCCTGCTCAAAGAGCAGATGAGGAAGAAAAAAAAAAATAATAATAATTAAAGCCGCAAGCGGCATCGAACGGCCCTCGCGGGCCGCGCTTCGCACTCGGCCGACCGGGCACTCCCTGTAGGTGGCGCTGAGCCATTAGTTGCCTCTGTTTTATTGTGGCTTTAAGCTGCATGTGTCACCAAATAAAGTCAAAAGACACTGGGAGCTCTGATGCACAAAATGCACCAACATGGGGGTTTTCCAGGCATCGCCATGGCAACACCATGCAAAATACAAACTTGGCACCTCGGACTTTTTTGATGGGGATGATGTAAAGAATCACTGTGGCAAATTTCACGGTCTTCCTTAAAGGTAATAAGTCGTTAGAAGACTTTGAAATGTCCGAAAATGTGTAAATTTTCCCATTAGGATAACATGGGGTTTTTCGCGCATCGCCATGGCAACAGAGTGAAAAATATGACATGGGTGTGATTGACTTTTTTGCTCAGGATGACATGAAGAGTCATTGTGCCAAATTTCACTTAATTCCATGAAACTAATGTTTTTCTCATGAATGGGGAATTTTCGCAGCATTCCCATTAGGATAACATGGGCACTTTGGCGCATCGTCATGGCAACACGGTACAAAAAACGTCATGGGTCTGATTGACTTTATTGATTGGGATGACGGAATGTAATTTTGTGTGAAATTTCGTAACATTTGGGAAAACAAAATTTTGGGCTCTCCATGCAAATGTATTTGTTGTTCTGTAGGGGGCGCTATTGCACCAAATTGTTTTGTTTCATAATTAGCAGGTCTAGGCCAGAAAGTTTTACAACTGATTCGAATTTGAGCTCAATCGGACTTTTTATGCGCAAACGGGAGCAAATTTTGACATTTAAAAATTGCAAAAAATTCCGATGGAATTTTGCGGCTTCGCCGCACGGAAACCGTTATACGTATCAATGTAAATTGGATAACTTTTGATGCCCCACTTGTCTAGATGATGTCCAGTGATTTTCAGCCCTGCAGGTGAAGCGCCTTCAGAGGAGTTGACGAAAATGCGACGTCAACGAAAATGCTGACTCGGCATTTCGGAATTTTCAATCCAAGATGGCCGACTTCCGGTTTGTCAGAGGGCGTGGCCATAATAATATTTTTTGTTTGGCATCACTCGATGAATGTGTGTACCGAATTTGGTGGGTCTACGACAAAGTTGACGTCGGGGTGTCTCCCATTGACGCAATGTATTTTGACTTTTGTAGGTGGCGCTGTCGCGCCATTTTTTTTATGCCCAATGATGCACCATATAAAAAAATAAATTTTTCAGCAGACCTGAATTTTGGGCAAATTTTGGTGAGTTTTTCGAATATGTTCAGGGGGTCAAATTCCTGTTCAAAGAGCAGAAGAAAAAAAAAAAAAAAAAATTAAAGCCGCAAGCGGCATCGAACGGCCCTCGCGGGCCGCGCTTCGCACTCGGCCGACCGGGCACTCCCTGTAGGTGGCGCTAACCCGCCACTTTCCTCTGTTTATTGTGTCTTTGGGCTGCACTTGTCACCAAACAAAGTCAAAAGACACTAGGAGCGCTGATGCACAAAATGCACCAACATGGGGGTTTTCCAGGCATCGCCATGGCAACACCGTGCAAAATACAAAGTTGGCACCCTGGACTTTTTTGACGGGAATAATGTAAAGAATCACTGTGCCAAATTTCATGTTCTTCATTAAAGGTATGAAGTCGTTAGAAGACTTTGAAATGTCCAAACATGTGTAAATTTTCCCATTAGGATAACATGGGGTATTTCGCGCATCGCCATGGCAACAAAGTGAAAATTATGACATGGGTGTGATTGAGTTTTTTTTTGATCGGGATGACATGATGAGTCATTCTGGCAAATTTCACTTAATTCCATGAAACTAATGTTTTTCTCATGAATGGGAAATTTTCGGACCGTTCCCATTAGGATAACATGGGAACTTCGGCGCATCACCATGGCAACACAATGCAAAAAACGACATGGGTCTGATTGACTTTATTGATTGGAATGACGAAATGGAATTTTGTGTGAAATTTCGTAACATTGGGAAAAACTAAATTTTGGGACCTCCATGCAAATTTATTTGTTATTCTGTAGGGGGCGCTATTGCACCAATTTGTTTTCTTTCACAATTAGTAGGTCTAGGGCAGAAAGTTTTACAACTGATTTGAATTTGAGTCAAATCGGACTTAGTATGCACAAATGGGAGCAAATTTTGAAATTTAAAAATTGCAAAAATTCCGATGGAATTTTGCGGCTTCGCCGCACGGAAACCGTTATACGTATCAATGTAAATTGGATAACTTTTGATGCCCCACTTGTCTAGATGATGTCCAGTGATTTTCAGCCCTGCAGGTGAAGCACCTTCAGAGGAGTTGACGAAAATGCGACATCAACAAAAATGCTGACTCGGCATTTCGGAATTTTCAATCCAAGATGGCCGACTTCCGGTTTGTCAGAGGGCGTGGCTATAATAATATTTTTTGTTTGGCATCACTCGATGAACGTGTGTACCGAATTTGGTGGCTCTACGACAAAGTTGACGTCGGGGCATCTCCCATTGACGCAATGTATTTTGACTTTTGTAGGTGGCGCTGTCGCGCCATTTTTTTTTATGCCAATGATGCACCATATATAAAAAATAAATTTTTCGGCAGACCTGAATTTTGGGCAAAATTTGGTGAGTTTTTGAATATGTTCAGGGGGTCAAATTCCTGTTCAAAGTGCAGAAGAAAGAAGAATTAAAGCCGCAAGCGGCATCGAACGGCCCTCGCGGGCCGCGCTTCGCACTCGGCCGACCCGGCACTCCCTATAGGTGGCGCTAACGCGCCACATGCCTCTGTGTTTATTGTGGCTTTGGGCTGCACTTGTCACCAAACAAAGTCAAAAGACATTGGGAGCACTGATGCACAAAATGCACCAACATGGGTTTTTCCAGGCATCGCCATGGCAACACCGTGCAAAATACAAAGTTGGAACCTTGGACTTTTTTGACAGGAACGATGTAAAGAATCAACGTGCCAAATCTCACGTTCTTCACTGAAGGTCTGAAGCCGTTATAAGACTTTGAAATGTCCAAACATGTGTAAATTTTCCCATTAGGATAACATGGGGTATTTCGCGCATCGCCATGGCAACAAAGTGAAAATTATGACATGGGTGTGATTGACTTTTTTGATCGGGATGACATGATGAGTCATTTTGGCAAATTTCACTTAATTCCATGAAACTAATGTTTTTCTCATGAATGGGGAATTTTCGGAGCGTTCCCATTAGGATAACATGGGCACTTTGGCGCATCGTCATGGCAACACGTTGCAAAAAAAACATCATGGGTCTGATTGACTTTATTGATTGGAATGACGAAATGGAATTTTGTGTGAAATTTCGTAACATTTGGGAAAACTAAATTTTGGGCCCTCCATGCAAATGTATTTGTTATTCTGTAGGGGGCGCTATTGCACCAAATTGTTTTCTTTCACAATTAGTAGGTCTAGGGCAGAAAGTTTTACAACTGATTTGAATTTGAGTCAAATCGGACTTAGTATGCACAAATGGGAGCAAATTTTGAAATTTAAAAATTGCAAAAATTCCGATGGAATTTTGCGGCTTCGCCGCACGGAAGCCGTTATACGTATCAACCTAAATTGGATAACTTTTGATGCCCCACTTGTCTAGATGATGTCCAGTGATTTTCAGCCCTGCAGGTGAAGCGCCTTCAGAGGAGTTTGACGAAAATGCGACATCAACAAAAATGCTGACTCGGCATTTCGGAATTTTCAATCCAAGATGGCCGACTTCCGGTTTGTCAGAGGGCGTGGCCATAATAATATTTTTTGTTTGGCATCACTTGATGAATGTGTGTACCGAATTTGGTGGCTCTACAACAAAGTTGACGTCGGGGCGCCTCCCATTGACGCAATGTATTTTGACTTTTGTAGGTGGCGCTGTCGCGCCATTTTTTTTTATGCCCAATGATGCACCATATAAAAAAAAATAATTTTTTGGCAGACCTGAATTTTGGGCAAAATTTGGTGAGTTTTTTGAATATGTTCAGGGGGTCAAATTCCTGCTCAAAGAGCAGAAGAAGAAATAAAAATAATAATAATAATAATAATAAAAATAATAATATTTTTAGCAAAAACAATATATCCGATAACATTAGAATGACAAATTATACGTTTTTTTCGAAAGCTCTGGACCTTCCCCACGTCACCGTGGGGTCATTGGCGAATGACGGGCGCTGACGCGCCCGTCATTCGCCATGACGTCGGGGGTCGCCCACTGACCCTCCCATTGACTTCCATTCATTTTAGCAGTAATAAAGATGGCCCATGCCTACGGCATGGGTTGCTGGGATAGTGGAGTCAGGGCAAGGTCGCGACCTCAGCCGAACTTGTGCGCTGCGCGCACAAAGTTCGGCAAGACAGTTAGCAACGATGAGTGCCTGGGCTTCGCCCAGGCACTCATCGTTGCGGAAGCAATAGGCCCTACGCCCTGTAGGGGCTCGGGCCTAATAAAAAAAAATAATAATATTTTTAGCAAAAACAATATATCCGAAAATATTAGAATGACATATTATACGTTTTTTGAAAGCTTTCGACATTCCCCACGTCACCGTGGGGTCAATGGCGAATGACGGGCGCTGACGCGCCCGTCATTCGCCATGACGTCGGGGGTCGCCCACTGACCTCCCATTGACTTCCATTCATTTTAGCAGTAATAAAGATGGCCCATGCCTACGGCATGGGTTGCTGGGATAGTGGAATCGGGGCAAGGTCGCGACCTCAGCCGAACTTGTGCGCTGCGCGCACAAGTTCGGCAAGACAGTTAGCAACGATGAGTGCCTGGGCTTCGCCCAGGCACTCATCGTTGCGGAAGCAATAGGCCCTACGCCCTGTAGGGGCTCGGGCCTAATAATAATATTTTTAGCAAAAACAATATATCCGAAAATATTAGAATGACATATTATACGTTTTTTTTGAAAGCTCTTGACATTCCCCACGTCACCGTGGGGTCAATGGCGAATGACGGGCGCTGACGCGCCCGTCATTCGCCATGACGTTGGGTCCCCCATTGACTCCCATTCATTTCCATTCATTTTAGCAGTAACAAATATGGCCCATGCCTACGGCATGGGTTGCTGGGATAGTGGAATCAGGGCAAGGTCGCGACCTCAGCCGAACTTGTGCGCTGCGCGCACAAGTTCGGCAAGACAGTTTAGCAACGATGAGTGCCTGGGCTTCGCCCAGGCACTCATCGTTGCGGAAGCAATAGGCCCTACGCCCTGTAGGGGCTCGGGCCTAATAATAAAAATAATAATATTTTTAGCAAAAACAATATATCCGAAAACATTAGAATGACATATTATACGTTTTTTTGAAAGCTCTCGACATTCCCCACGTCACCGTGGGGTCAATGGCGAATGACGGGCGCTGACGCGCCCGTCATTCGCCATGACGTCGGGGTCCCCCATTGACTCCCATTCATTTCCATTCATTTTAGCAATAACAAATATGGGCCCATGCCTACGGCATGGGTTGCTGGGATAGTGGAGTCAGGGCAAGGTCACGACCTCAGCCGAACTTGTGCGCTGCGCGCACAAGTTCGGCAAGACAGTTAGCAACGATGAGTGCCTGGGCTTCGCCCAGGCACTCATCGTTGCGGAAGCAATAGGCCCTACGCCCTGTAGGGGCTCGGGCCTAATGAGCCAAAACATGTCTGTAACACGCACTAGTCGAACAATCTAGGTATGATTTTTATTCATGGTTAAAACTAATAATTCAGGGAGACTGGCTCTGTCCACAACAGCGCCCCCAACCTCACTGTTAGCGTCACTACTTCCTGTCCAGTTGTTTCTTTATGAGGTTTTTGCGAATCACACTAAAATTAACAAGCACCATATTTTCTGGACTATAAATAGCTTTTTTTTCATAGTTTGTTCAGGGGTGCGACTTATACTCAGATGCGACTTATGTGTGAAATTATTCAAATATATCATTTCACATCTTCGTTACTGTCACTGCACCAGAGCACTCTGGGCTTATGCACCAGTATGACAACCATGTACCTCCAGAGCGGCGCTTCATCTTCCTCCGGAGCAGGTTTTTCAGAAGCGATTCAGTGGATTTAGTGATTTGGAGTGAGATCCAGAGTAAACTTTTTGCTTGTTTTTTCTACTTAAGTTATGTGATTAATTGTTAATATCTTACATTGACACGTGTTCAGTTCTGTCTGTGCTTCATGGAGCTGGATAAATATAAATGTTATGTTAGCGTGATGTACTGATATTCAGCCTGTTCTTCGACATTTTATTCTTCTTATTATAAATTGTCTTTAAAGATAAAATGTCTGTTCTTGGTCTCGGATTTTGTAAAATAAATTTCCCCCAAAAATGCGACTTTATCTTCATTATTATGTATTTTTTGGCTGGTGCGACTTATACTCAATAGAAAATACGGTACAGATATAAGCAGGTCTTGAGGTCAAAATAAGTCTGCTGTGTGCTGTCTGTCTGCAGCTAATTAGAAAGTATTTTGTTGTTCGATAATCAGGAAGTGGACAGAGAGCTGCAGGTGGACGTCATATTAAAACAACACACAAACTGAAGTATTCCACATATAAAAATAATCAGGTAATCTTTATTTTGATGCTTTGTTGAGACATAGTGAACTAGCTAGCATGCTACTGTGCACGGAGCCTATTGTACTTTTAATAAAAACAAAATAGGTTGAAACTTTCAGACCTACAGTGAGCTCATACACATGTTCATTTATCGCTTCAGAGCCGAGCGTGACAGTTACAGTGAAACGCCTCAGTCTTTTTCACAGATTTAGCTCCTCTGCTTCTGCTCTCGCCCTGAAGGAACGGCTCCTCCATCCTGTTTACCTGCCAGCGACACCAGCCTCAAGTCTGCAGGTGAAAAGAGCAAAATAGATCATGACTGTCGCACCTTACGCGAACAAAATAAACCACCAATCAACCGTGAACGCTCAGGTAAATCAGCAATATAGAACAGAAGAGTCTGCTGCTGGGTAAAGGTACAGTATGTAACTTTCTGGAGGTGAAGTGTCGTCAGTGAGTTAAAATCATACTTCGGGACATTCTACACGGAGACAGATAAGTGTTTATTATTAGAATCAGTATGTTTCAGACTTTTATTGCCATTTCAGTGAACACAGCTCACTAACTAGGAGCTTACCTCGGTGACAAAGTGCAACATAAAACATTGAATAAGTACAAATAAGGGCATGTACAAAGTAAAAAAAGATGTGCTTAAAAATAAAATGGAATACTTAGGTAGATATATACAGCAACAACAACATCAGAACATCAGCCATTAGCCAATGGAACTACATTTCCATGGAAACATGCAGGCTCTCCTCCAGGCCAAGTAAGAGTCAGGTTTATGGAGCTCCAAGCTGGCCCACAGTAAGTTTCTCTATTAAATAAACATAACCAAAATGGAAAAAAAAAAACCCTTCCTTTTATCCATGTATTTTTTTCCGCTTATCCAAAAGCGGGTCACAGGGGCAGCAGTCTAAGCAGGGACTCCCAGACTTCCCTCACCCCAGAAACTTCCTCCAACTCCTCCAGTGGGAGCCAAAGGCGTTCCCAGGCCAGCCCAGAGACATAGTCCCTCCAGCGTCCTGGGTCCTGGGTCTTCCCTGGAGCCTCCTCCCCAGAGGTGGCATCCAGGAGGCATCCCGAACAGATGCCCTAGCCACTTCAGCTAGGTTCCTCTCGATGTGGAGGAGCAGCGGCTCTACTCCGAGCTCCTCCCGTGTCGCAGAGTTCCTCACCCTGTCTCTAAGGGAGCGCCAAGCCACCCCGCGGAGGAAACCGATTTTGGCCACTTGTATCTGCGATCTTGTCCTTTCGGTCATTACTCAAAGCTCATGACTATAGGCCTTCCTTTTATTTTAATATATTATTTTTGGCTAAAATGTTACATACTGTGGCTTTAAAGGCCCTGTACCAGATTATTTCCCATGTATTTGAGCTCAGTTTGCCTTGTCCCAGTACAGATTTACTGTTTAAGCAGCTCTTGAGCTCAAAATAATACAAAAACCTCAGCTCTGGTCTCTGAAAGTTGCAACACGTGCTTATAAACTCATCCTGGTGAGTAATTAGGATGTTCTGAATGCATAAGGTTAGTGCGGAATAACATTGGACCACTGCAAAACCGTTTAAAATGAGCTAGTTCTGTTTTTTTCACAATTAAATTCAGACACAGCGCCTTTAAAAGCAAGAATCCACTTTTAGAACAATGGAAGTGTGTTTATTAACAGTTTTTTTTCTTTTTTTTGCAGCGCGCAGACACAGAGGCAAACTGCAGGATCTTGGGTGCACCCTCCCTGCATTACATCTCATCCACCCATCTAATTATTCCCTCAGAAAGCTGAAATTTGAAGTTACAAAAGACCGTCCCTATCTGTCATCTGCGCGCCATTGATGTTATTGAGAGGAGATTGTGGGCGTAGAGTAGTAGACCCAATATAACTGCATTATTCACACGCGCAGAATTGACAGATTTCAGCACGACGGTTCTTTTAATCTTGTTTGGAAGAAAAAAGCGGAGGGGAATCCTAGCACTCCAGGCATCGCTCCCTCTCTCTTGTTGTCTCTTCTTTCTGTATTTGCAGTGAGGTTAACAAAAAGGCGATTGAAGTGGAGGCGCCGGGAAAAAGAAAGAGAAATACAACCCTGCCTAACTTGTTGATTATTAACAATGGGAATCGGGGAGACGGTGCTTGTTTGAATTGTCAGTTTCGAATCAGGCCCAAAAGCGCGTGTGAAAGTGACGTTAGCTGATCAAATCCAGATGCTATGGCTGTCCGCGCTAGTCAATATGGCATTTTTGTTGATAGATTCCCATAATTTTCCCAATTAAAGTGAATAATGTCAGGAGATATGTGCCAGTTCCACATGCGACAAATGGGAGAAGAGGAACGATAGCACTGTGCAGACGACAATATTTTCAACTCATAATATAATAAAAAAGTTGATGTGAGATCTGACACAAACACATTTTATTTAAAGCAGACGTACTGTGCATGTTTTTGCTCTACAGTTATAATGTATGACACCTGTGGATCATTATGTTATAATTTCACAATATTCATCTAAAACGACTTAATAAAAGAAACAAGTCCGTTGACTTCTGTGTTAGAAAACCGTGGTGGTGAGAGCTGACGTCGACGTTAACGACATCGCAACAAAGCGCTTAATGCTGTCGCCGCAGCAGATTTTTTTTGTATTTATGCAAAAATGACTATGCGATGCTGCTGAATCTTACGTGTATCACGATTAATAAAATAAAATCCGAAGGGGCGGGTGGAGCACCTGCTCGGCTCGCTGCCTCCTCTCAGGGTCAGGAAATAGCTGAACTTAAAAACTGAGCCTTCACCCAACACTGAATGAACGAATGAACACCTAATTAATAATTTTTTAAAATATATATATATATATATAATTATTATTATTGTTGTTGCTATTATTATTATTATATTTGTTTTTATGTATTTATTTATTTATTTTTTTTCCTCTCCATTTATATTCTCTATACCTTCCTTTCTCACTTAAAAACTACTTGTACTAGTACACTACTCTGCTGTCTCCACCTTATCCCGCTCCAAAGTCACAGAAATGTCACACAAAACACACAGACTTGCCACACAAACATTGTGTAAATAGCTGTTACATCATGAAACCATGTTATGTCTTGTTATGTCTTGTTATGTCTTGTATGTCTTACCACCATTTGTCACTATTGTATATTTATGGTCACTATGTTTGTATGACTTGCATTAAATAAAAACTAACACATTTATTAAAAAAACAACAACAAAAAACAAATCGGAGAACGGACTAAGTAAAGATCAGTGGGCTGTACCAGTGGAGGTGGGGTTAGATCGGAGCAATGACGTCTTAAATCCAGGAGAATAAAGATTACTCAAACATGAATCACTCCAAAAACAACTTTGAGAGAGGAAATGACAAGGGAACAACTAGAACATGGTTAAAAGCTCCGATAAGACCATTTTACAGATTAGGTTCACTTTCTGTTGTTATTGCTTTGTCTGGAACATTCCACAAAATGGCATTAATCATATCCATCTCGCGTTAATTCAACTACAGCAAACCCTCCACCAGAAAAGGTACACTGTGCGTCTTTAATTTGTATTATTCATTTGCCTCACATTTGTTGGCAGCGACTTTGCAAGGAATATTTATGAATTTATTGTCAAATTTATTCTTTCTTGTGTCTGGATGGGTTTGTCCAGCCACATCAACCTGAAAAACATGAACAATAAGAAAATACTCTGAAGCTTGGAAGCCCAAAGTAACAGAGGCCTTTTTTCCATAGGGCTGGTATGGGGGACGGTGTGGTACGGATCACTTTATGCAGCCCCAGACCACATTTAGGGATCCAAAGCAGACCGTTGGAGGTACAACCTTCCAACAGGGTCAAGCAGGGCTGGGCAGTGTTGAAAGATGGTTGTAGTTAATTATTTATTTATTTATTTTCTGAATTCCTATGTAATGCTTTGTCTGTTCTGACTTTTAACTGTGGAACTTCTACTATGGCATAAATGTTTGTAAACCTTTATTTTTGTTGTTAGTAAAAAAAAAATAAAATAAACACATAAATATAAATAAATAAATACATTTAGAAAAAGTTGGAGTTTCCTTGTTGAGTCTCACGATATTTGAGAGCTTGTCTCCGCTAAAGGGTTAAGTTGGAATTTATTTATTTTTATTTTTTTCTGCATTCCTATATAATACTTGGTATGTTCTGACTTTTAATTGTGGAGCTTTTCTATTATGCCACAAATATTTGTAAACCATTATTATTATTAATTTAAAAAAAAAGTTTGAGTTTCCTTGTTTAATCTCGCGATATTTGACAACTTTTCTGCACTAAAGAGTTAAGTTGAAGTTTCCCTGTTGAATCTCGCGATATTTGACAGCTCCTCTGCACTAAAGGGTTAAGTTGTAGCCTCCCTGTTGAATCTCGCGGTATTTGACAGCTCCTCTCCACTCTTTGACACTAGCCCCGCCTCGGTCTGGGGGAATGCGGCCGTGTTTACATTCGCGTCTCTCGGGTCAGCACCCTCCATCCATCCAGGAGAACCACCCGCGGTACTGTCGGAGCTCCAGCGGCGGAGAGACGGGCTGCTGCTGACGGGAAACACGCTCTGATCCCCGGGCACTGCCTCTGCCGACACCGCGCTGCTCTCTACTCCACTCTCTCCAAAAGTTTGTGCGCAGAGGAGGAGGAGAAGAGGCCCGTGTGTTACCCGCACTCAGACGCCATCGTTCTTCACATTTACAGACAGAAACAAGGAGGGAAAGTCAAAATAAATCACCACCACCAGCGCGGAGGAAAAAGAAGACTAGCTTTAGCATCAGCTCGACACTTCCGGTAAGACCCGAGCCGCGCTAGCTTATTTTAAACTTATAAAACTGCAATTAACATGTAATTAACCCCGTAAAAAGTTCTAAATCAACGTATTTTTATTTAATTCCACTGTCACCACCATGAAATACTAGCACGTTTCTATTTATTCCAACGAACTTGCTTAAAAAGTTTTAACTGTTAAACTTTAGCATGATGTTAGCAAGTTAGCCAACCTGTTGCTAACTTTCACTGCACTGATTTACAACTGCCAGCTTCTGTATGGCAACTTTTCTGTTAAGTTTGACATCATTTTACTTATGGCAAGGCTTTAAATGTGTCAGAACAAGTTGATAAATGCGTTTTAAGGGTACAATGAATACGTCTGTGTTTGAAAAGTACATTTATAAACCATTTTTCCACTTATGATTAATGTTGTTGGCACATCTCTCCTGTGTAATGGCATTGCAGGCATGTACTGAGACGTGTGTTGTGTTGGAGCTAATAATTAAAATGAGGTATTTTTTGCTGTGAAGTTCTTTGAAAGTGAATTGTAGTGTTGTGTGAAGAATGTTAAGTAGACAAGTGAAACTGGTTGGTGATTGTAGTGAGCATTGTGTTTAAAATCTCCACATTGACTTGTTGTTTCAGTAGACATTAGCATTCTGTCAGAAATAGCAGAGTAGTTAAAACGTCATAAAAATGCCCCTATTGTTTCTATTGTAATTTTTAAGCAGTTTTGGTCATGTTTTATAGATTTTACAGCTGATTTTACATGTAAATTACAGCAAAAGCACATTCAGGCATGTATAGAGTTACATTTACTAGAGTAATGTTTTGAAGAAATAGTGTTTTTCAGAGTTGCATACTTTTACTCCTACTTAAGTAATATTTTTTTTTTTTAATGAATAGTACCCTTTTGATTCTCCAACCCACAGTGAGTAAGTCTACAAGTGACAAAGGCTTTATGTTGACTATATGAAATGATTTGAACATTTCTCTTTCTTGCAGAGCTCCTTCAGATATGGTTTAATTTCTCTCAGCTCTGTGTGTCTTTGAGAATACCAGATTTTGAGTATTATGTCATGCTTCATCCCTCAAATTACATCAATAAATCAGATGTTACGTTCTCACAGTTGTTCTTACTTGTGTAGAAGTTTCCCTAAATACTTTTTTGCTCATACTGGAGTACAGTATTTGGTTGCTCTACACAGCTCTGATGGTTAAAGCTCAAAATATGCTGCTGAGTGAATGTGTGAAATGCTGTAGGCCTGTATGTGTGTGCAGTATGCGAGTGTGGTTTGAGTGTGTGGTTGTTTTAAATGAGCTGAGATTGTCATACAGATTGTTTTATTGAATTGGTCCAGCAGTGGGCCTGTGCCTTAAGTAATGTGTTGTAATTTGTGACATAAACCTGTCTCGCATTTTACCAAAACCTTGCATATCACATGTAGTTTTTGAGTCTTCTTTTAACCCTCATCAGCCAAATAAATTATAAATAATTTTTTTGTCAATCAGGAGATATGTTTGAAAACAGTATTCAAAGATACAGTATGTAACTTTCTGGAGGTGGCACTTCAACTGCTCGATTCCATACAAGTAGAAAGTTTTAAAAAAGTTACTTCAGAACATTGAGTTTTCTGCCATATTGTTGAATATTAGCGATGCACTGATCCAAAACTGGTATAACATATTGACACTCACCTGAAAACTTGTCTGGATCATATATCTGCTTCCAAATATCTTTCGTTTTACAGATATCCTGGTTGGACATATAAATTGATAAAATATGTACAAGTTTAATTGGCTCAGAAAGTCTCATAATGTCTGGACTTTTATTCAGACAAAGCTGTTCTGTGGTTACTGAGGGATAAATATCAGCTACATAACACATTTCGATCAGTTTTGTCTTATTTTATTTTAGTTTAAAGGAAATAAATGCTGTTTTCAGTCTTTGCCCTGGTATCGTTTGATATCAGCATCAGCAGATACTTAAAGCCATTGTATCAAAATTGGTGTTGGATTGGATCACTTTTTTTCAGTTCAATAAACACAACTAAAATGAAACAAACAGGCTTTTAATTTAGTGTATTTTTTGGCTAAAAAGTGACATACTGTAGCTTTAGTGGAGCTTGTGACGTGCATGTAAATGATGCTGGGACAAGTGAAATCAGGGAGTGTTTCTCTAGTTATCTACCCTGAGTTTTACAGTGGCAGATAGAACAGTAGTTTTATTATTTTCAGTTATATTGCGTCACATTGCAGCTTCAGTTTTGGTAGTTGGGAAACATGTTCAGAACAGTATGTTTTCTTTAAAAGAGGAACAGATATGAATAAAGACATTTGTGAATGAGGAGAAAGGGAGGGCCTGTTGTGTCCGTGCTGTGGGTGATTCACTTGAGATTACAAAATTCCTGTCTGCAGTAGCTGTGACCCTTCTGTGGAACCACTCTGAGTCCTGTTTGTGTTTTAGATTTTAGAGCGGCCTGGTCTCAAGTTTAGCTTTAGAACGATGCCTCTGTCTCTGCACAATCTGCTGCCAACCTCTGTTTATGTGTGCGCTCTTTCCCTTCTACTAGCATTACTCCTCTCCTCCTCTTTCTACTCTCCTCCTCTTTAACCGTTTCTGTTTATAAGAGGGAACCTTAAGTCTCCTCTGTTCCTTCTCTCTTCTTCTCCCCTCCTCCTGCTCCTTCTCCTCTCCTCTCTTCCTCTCCTCATCTCCTCTCCTCCTCCTCTTTAACCCTTTCTTTTCCTGTTTCTCAGAGTGTATCTAAAGTCTCCTCTCCTCCTCCTCTCCTCTTCCTCATTTTCTCCTCGTCCTTCTCCTCTCACGATAAATACTGAAGCCCAAAATAACTTGTTCCAGGTTTCAGATACTGAACTATAAGTTGATTTAGTGATTATCAGGGCAGGCTAAGCATAACCTTAAGTACTGCACAATGTAACAGGAAAAATATTTATATTGCAATATTGGCTGAGGCAAAAATTGATATTGCAAGAAAATGAATATATCGGAACAACACAAAGTTCTCTATTTACAGAAGTGTTTTGGGGAAGTAAAGGCACTTATTAAGTCCTACATTAGACTTGGGTTGGTCTTGGTTTTGACTTTGTTTTTACTTAGACCCAGTTTGATGAGTAACTGAAGCCATGTGCATCGTTTTGTCATATTATCGAATAGTAGCTCAGTTGGTTGAGAGTTTGTGCCCTGATCTGAAGGTTGGTGGTTCGAATCCCGTTCTTGACATAAACATCATTGGTTGAGTGGTCACATCCACTGACCCACAGGTTGGCGGAGCAATACCAGCTCCCACAGACATATGCTGTCTTTGTGTCCTTGGGCAAGACACTTAACGCACCTCACCCTCAGTGTCTGTGTACTCTCGATGGTTCCTTGATGTAAAGTGCGTTAAGCTTTAAAGATTTAAAGCTTTAAAGAAAAACACTGTATAAAAATATGACCATTTACCATTGACCCGATTGTTATGAGAAAAACATGAGATATTCTGTAACTATGTTTTATATTCTGATATCTTGCAGCTCTAATAATAACCGTATTTATTTATTTCGTTAGTTTAAGTCATTAGAATTCAATTTTTTCCAATTTTTTTCAATTTCCAAAATATGGCTATTGTAATAACATGATGGTTTATAAAGTTTCAGAAATGGATTTTAAATTAAATGTTTAGGTCTTGTTACCACAGAGCTGATCAACCCTGAGCTTTAACATTTTTAATATACATATTTCTCTCAGAAAGTTTTTGGGAAAAATGAATGAGAAATCCAGTTCTTATAAAAACAAAGGCTCTAGATGAATTTAAATGGGAAATGGAGGAAGGAAGTGATAGAGGAAGGGCGCGATAGAGGAAGGGTGCGATAGAGGAAGGGCGCGATAGAGGAAGGGAGCGATAGAGGAAGGGAGCGATAGAGGAAGGGCGCGATAGAGGAAGGGCGCGATAGAGGAAGGGCGCGATAGAGGAAGGGAGCGATAGAGGAAGGGAGCGATAGAGGAAGGGAGCGATAGAGGAAGGGCGCGATAGAGGAAGGGCGCGATAGAGGGGGGCGCGATAGAGGAAGGGCGCGATAGAGGAAGGGAGCGATAGAGGAAGGGAGCGATAGAGGAAGGGCGCGATAGAGGAAGGGCGCGATAGAGGAAGGGCGAGATAGAGGAAGGGCGCGATAGAGGAAGGGCGCGATAGAGGAAGGGAGCGATAGAGGAAGGGAGCGATAGAGGAAGGGAGCGATAGAGGAAGGGAGCGATAGAGGAATGGAGATTTTTACTGTTAACAGACTAAAATCAAGAGGCAGAAAGAGAGAGGGAGAGATTGATTTTGATTAGATTTTTAATAAAAAAAAAAAAACAAGAGAAAGAGAGGGGGAGAAAAGAGACACAGGGAAGTGAGGGTGAGAGTCAGAGAGGGAGATGAAGGAGAGATGAGACAGAGAAAAAAGGGGAGAGAGAGAGAGAGGGAGAGGGAAAAAAGAGCAAGAGAAAGAAGAGAGAGGACAGTAGTGTGTGGTCATTGTGTGGGTTTTAAACATATCAGCCCTGAAAAAAAACATATTGTTCAATCTGTGGTTAAGATGTTGACATGATTGTAACCTCTGACATCTCCTGAAATGAGATGATGACATAACAGTAAACACAGAGGAGATGGTTCATCTGTGACGGTTTTCACCAGGTGTGTTTCCCGTCGGCTCTTCTAACGACCGCACTGCCTCCCTCTGTCTCTTACATTAGCACTTTATCATGAAAGATTCAAATCAACAGAGTGTAATAAGTGCTTGGTGTCTGCCGGGCCATGTGCCTGTCACTGCCAATCACAGAGCAGAGCCTCCGTCAGCCTCAGACTGCTGGCCCCGCCCCCCTCCGTCGGCCTCAGACTGTCGGCCCCGCCCCCCTCCGTCAGCCTCAGACTGCTGGCCCCGCCTCCAACCATGACTCACTGTTTGTGGGAAACCATCTACCTTGTTGACCCAATTCTTACTCACCTCTCGTGTTGCCACATTCAATAGTCCTCAGAGAGAGAGAAGGAGAGAGGGATAGAGGAGGAGTGAGAGGGAAGGAGGGAGAGATAGAAGAAGAGAGGGATAGAGGAGGAGTGAGAGATAGAGGGAATAGAGGGAGAAATGAAGGAAGGGAAGGAACGAGAGAGAACTGGAGGGAGAGAGGGACAGAGAGAGATCGAGAGAGATAGAGGAATAGAGGGATAGTTGGAGAAAGGGAGAGAGAAGGAGAGAGAGCTAGACTGATAGAGGAAGATAGAGATGGAGTAAGAGAGAGATAGAGTAACAGAGGGATGAGGGCAGGTAGAGAGAGAGGGAGAGAGAGAGGGAGATAGTTATAGAGAGAGATAGAGATCGTTATAGAGGGAGGAGGGAGAGATTGATTTGAGAGTAAGAGAAGAGAGAAGGGGGAGTGGGAGAGAAAGAGAGTGAGAGATTGATTTTGATTAGATTTTTAATAGACCTTTATTGTAAAAAAAAACGGGAGATACAGAGAGGGGGAGAAAGACACAGGAGAGAGAGGGGGAGAAAAAAGAAACAGGAAGAGAAAAAGTTGGAGAGGGAGAGAGATAGAAAAACATAGAGGGGAGGAAAGAGCGAGAGAAACAGGGAGAGGACAGTGCGGTTATTGGGCGGAGGAGACGTGTCACAAACCCATGCGTCGGACGGCGTGTGCCAAGCGCTCGTGCCAGCTGCACCTCTGAGGGAGCGGTGCCAGAGAACACAGCTTTGAACACCAAATATGAACTTAGAAAGGAAGTGAAGTGAAGTTATGTAATCATTATTAAGGTGATCATGAATGAACGCTTACAGAGCTAATAATACCACTGTTTTCAACCAGAACTTTGGCTCCAAAAATATATCGCAACTGAATCAAAACCCGAACTCATGTCAAATCAGTTTTGATGTTGAAAACGTGCTAACTCTGTAGTTTACATCTCAACAAACATTCATACAAATCTGGGATCAGTTTCATCTCATTTTGAGCCTGTCTCCGGTCACCTTTCCTGTTACCATCACCCAGACTCACTGTTTCTTTGCAGTTCAGAAAGTTAAAGTCATATATGTGATTAAATTCCAGTATCTTCAGTTTCACTCTCACTAAAAATAATATAAACAGCTCGTATTACACTGTTTTCTGATCTGTTCTAATCTTGTTTCCTCACCACAAACAGACCTGGAGCTGTGTTTTGTTTCATTCACACATGTTTAACACACAAATTCTTCATATTTGTGCTCGTTTCTTCTCTGAAATAAAAAAAAACAAACACTCAATTCAACCTTGTGATGTCATGTTGTAACACAGGAAGTGCTCCACTGTCTTTTTAAACTCCACACAGCTTCACTAAAATCATTTGGATCATTTCAGCCCTGGACTTGCCCATTTCTACTGAAGAAAACTACCACTTCATGACATCACAAAGTGGAACAGAGCGTTTTGAGCTTTGGAGATGTAGACAGACTAATAATAAAAAGTGTGAATGAAACAAAACACAACTCCAGGTCTGTTTTTGAGGAGGTAACAACATTAAAACATGACTTAAAGCTCAGAAGAGTCAATTTTGTTTAATATAGGACCTTCAAATAGTAAATAGTCACATTTTTATTCCTCGCTTTTCCACCTTCAAGTCACTCAAAGCTCTTTACATCAAGGAAACACTTACACATTCACACTCACATTCACACACTAGTGCACACAGACACTGGGGGTGAGATGGGTTAAGTGTCTTGCCCAAAGACGCAACGGCAGCATTCATCTATGGGAGCTGGAATTGCACCGCCAACCTTCAAATCAGTGGACAAACGCTCTACCGACTGAGCCGCTGTCGTCCTTCACTAGTCTCATTCTCACAGTGTTTTCTTCAGTTTCTCCCTTTCACTTTTGTGTTTGTTTAAGCAGGTCACAGTTATTTGACATAAAAAGGGCTGGACTTACTGCGAAACACTTTGAGTCGTTTTTGTTGGTTTAGATAATGAGCTCTATTGTGAGTTTTAGTTTAACCTGTTGTTTTTGAACCGGGCGACGCCTACCTCCGTCAGGTCAATGTCTGACTTTGGAACAGTGGCATTTTTGTGTGGTATGGATGAATGGAAACCTCCAGGACAAGTTTAAACAAGTATTTGAACATATTTAAGCTCTCACAGGCTCTTCATTTTATATGTATTTTGTTGTACTGAGTAGACCGAAAATATGTTTACCTTTTTGTTAGTTTGATCATTTGATTTCACGCGTATCTTTATCATATCATATTTAGACTGAGTTCTTCTCTGTTCCACCTTGTGATGTCAGTTTTTTAAACTTCATACACCCTTTAAATGGTAAAGTCATGCCTATTGTCAGCTGATAAACTTGATGAGGTAGATAAAGCTGTCTGTGGCCTTCAGAATGATGCAAAAGGGCCGTTGCCATAGTGATTAACAATTTAAAACAACATTCTACCTTTTTTTTTTTTTAACTCTTTTTATTGTTTTTGAAATATAGATCAAACAAAAAAAGAAAAAGATGATAATAATAATAATAATAATAATAGCTAATAAATTAATAAATACATGTAAATAAATGTATAAATAAATGCAAAAAAAAAAAAAAAAAAAGAAATGACAGAACTGAATACCTGCACAGACACATACATACATATATTTATATTTATGCACATAGAACTGTCTTATATCTTTTGAATGTTGTTCTCAAAACGTTGCATGTTTAGGCCCAACAGAAAAATAAAAAATCCATGAGATTAACATAATAAGGTTGTGGATCCAATAATAAATAATTGTTACTTCCAACATTAGTAATATTAATTTAGATATAGTTCCTTAGTTTGGAATCAGGTTTGAAACTTTAGTATCGTAACATACCTATGCACTGACCAGAGTTTCACAGAGTTCAAGCTCGAAGTTATTGCAGATTAAGAAAATAAAAAAAACAAACTCAAAAAACTATTTACCCAGATTTTGAGTTTATGAAATAACATGCATTCCTGAAGGCCATATGCAGCATTAGCCTTACTCCGTTAGCTTTGATCTCGTCTCGTCTCGCATGTATAAATATCCACCAAGGACGGACGCTTTTTCTGTCCGATTTAATGCCGGGACCTAAAATGGCATTCGGAGATCGTGAGGTGGAATCCTGCACCGCCAAGAATTCACCAGAAACTCTCTAAATGTCTCTGCAACTTGAATGATTTGGGTAAAATAAAAATGTTTTAATAATGTGATTCTGTTCAAAGTTCATGTTTTAAACACGTCCAGAAGAAAAACTAATACAAGAATCACATGTAAAGGGCTTGTACCTTTGCATCTTGGGGTCAATATTTATCATGGGGACTTTTTCTTTGCATTAATGGGACATTTTCGGTAATTTTTTGGCTAAAAGATAAAATTTAAGCTGTAAAAGTTTGAATTAATGATGTTTGCTGTGTGCTTATAAACTCATCTTTGTGAATAATTAGGATGTTCGGAATGGATAAAGTCAATGAAGAATAACGTTGGACCACTGTAATTTGTTTAAAATTAACTAATTTCGTTTTTTTAGTTTTCACCATCAGATACAGCGGCTTTAAAGTTGTTTTGTCTGCACAGATCTGAACTACAGGGTTAGCAGTTTTTACGCAGAATAACACAGGATATTTTAGTAGTTAAAAAATTGTTTTTTCGATCTCAAACCCATTCACAATCAGACGTTTTTCATGTGGCCGCTTAAGCCGTCCGAGCGCCTTTGGCTTCTCTCCAGATACAGAAATGAGCTTTTTCTACGCCGCGTATTTGAAGAAAACGCTTCCTCGGGCCATTTTTGTGCTACATTAAACACTGTCTCTCGCATGATGTCAAGGACCACAGCCAAGTTCTCCACCGCCAAGCTAAGGCGGGGAGGAGATCTTTATGCTAATGATAGTAAGTTGAATAAGTGATGTTTTTGGTTTCAATATTGTTGTCCTACTTTTTGTATTTTAGGATTTAGACAATGTTAAAAATGTCTAGGCCTGTCATGATAAAACAGTGTGAAGTGTGATATACTTTACTATGAGAGAAAAAACTACTGACAAAACAACAATAACACAAGATAATCCCAGCGAAGCATTTTAAAATAGACAATGATGAAAATGAACCAATAATGAGCCATCGAAGCAGAGATAGGCCTGTGCTCTTTTAACCATATCACGAGCAGAGGTTGATATTTTGTTTTGGCCAACCTGCTGCCTAAAGAATACACATAAAAATCTATTTCAACACTTTAATATGAAGATATAAATGCACAAAACATGACTACACAGCTCTTTTATATGTTTGTGTAAAAAAACAAGGCTTTAGGTGAGTTTCCAGTCAATGTAAAATGCAAAATTTGAGCAAAATAATTCAAATCGGCCCCACATATTAGTCCAAAAATATCAGCCGATCTTATGAGCCATTGGGGTCCTAAATAATCGGCATCGGTATGGGTATCGGCATCGGCCATGGGGAAACCTCTTATCGGCCGATTTCTACTTAGACGGCGCTCAAATCATATTGTACTCGAACAAAAATATCCCAAATCTCTCCACTTTTAAAAATAAACTGTGCACAAGCCTGAAAATATATAAGTTTCCATCTTCCACATATTGAACGATGAGTTGAGTCGTTTTCGTCTGTATAAAACGGAGAGTTTGGCAGAGACTGTGGCTAATCGTGAAGACTGTTTGCATATCTGACTTTACTTTATAAATATGGTTGGTGTTGAGTTGTGGATTTGGTCAAAAGTCATTTAAACCTGTTGTTGTAAAACTGGTAGAAAATTCCGAGCTGTTGGCGTTCCCGGAGGAGTTTGAAATGGACCGTCCTTCTGTGGCTAAAGTTTACGCTGAGGTCTTTGGCAGAGCGAGCGCACGTCTCTGCAGCTCAGGGTGATTCCAACAACTTGTCAATATTTCTGCTCTCTCTCCCGCACTGTTTTTTCTCTCTCTCTTTCTCCGCTCTTCTCTCTTTTCTTTCTCTCTCTCTCCCCTCTCTTTTTCTTTTTCTTTTCCTTCTTTCTCTTCTATTCTCCCACTTCCTTTCCTCCCTCCCTTTCTTGCCTTCTTTTTTTCTCTCATTTTCTCTCCCTCCTATCCCTTTCGTTCTGTTTGTCTTCTCTACCTCCTCCTCCTTACCCTTTCCTTCTCTCTCTTTCTTCCCCCTCCACTTCCTCCTCTTTCTTTCTTTCTTTCTTTCTTTCTTTCTTTTTCTTTTCTTTCTTCTTTCTTTCTTTCTCATCCTTCTTTCGCCTCATCTCTCTTTCTCCTCCTCTCCCTTTCTTTGTCTCTCTCTCTCCCCTTCTTCTCATCCTCTCCCCCCTCCCTCTCTCTCTTCACCGTCCTCCTCCTCTCTCTTCCGCTCTTCCTCCTCTTTCTCTCTCCTCCTCTTCTTCTCTCTCCTGCTCTCCTCTCTCTCTCCCTCCTCCTCTCACTCCTCCTCGCCTCCTCTCTCTCTCTCCTCTCTCTCTCTCTCCCTCCTCCTTCTCTCTCCTCCTCTCTTTCTCGCTCTCCCTCTCGTTCCCTCTCGTTCCTCCTCCCTCTCTCCTCCTCCTCTCTCTCTCCTCTATATCCTCCTCCTCCCTCTCTCTCCTTCCCTCCTTCTCCTCTCCTCCCTCCCCCTCCTCTTCTTCCTCCCCTCCCCTCCTCTTCTTTCCTCCCCTCCTCCTCCTCTCTCCTCCTCCCCTCCTTTCCTCCCCCTCCTCTTCTTCCTCCCCCCCTCCCCCTCCTCCTCTTCCTCCCCCTCCTCTTCTTCCTCCCCCTCCTCCTCTTCCTCCCCCTCCTCCTCCTCCTCCTCCTCCTCAGCTGAAGGGTCACCGTAGTTACAGAGTCGGTCCTGGGAGGATGCCTGGCGGCTCTGAGCGTCACGTGCAAACTCCAATTTTGCCTTTGCCATTGAAGCCAGTTCTCGAGGGAAGACTAACTACAAAGACATGCAAACTCAAAATTACTGACCCCTGACCCCGCGCCGAGCGTCTCAAACGCTCGCACAGGCCTGGGGTCACCTGATCCTCGACCACACAATCTCACAGCTCGGCCGTGCGCGGCCGCGGGGGAGGGAACGCTGCAGCTACATTATCTTTTCTCTCTTTTCTCGTCTTAAAGGAGCTATATGTGATTTTAAAACATGAAAAAACAGAACGACTTCATTTTAAACAGTTTGCAGTCGTCCAAAGTTACTCCTCACTCACCTTTTGCTTTCAGAACTTCCTAATTACTCACCGCGATGAGTTTATAAGCTCGATTTACAACTTTCAGAGGCCAAAGCGCAGTCACAGTAATGCTAACAACAACTAGCATGCTAACTGCACACTTCATGAATCTCAGATAAGAAAACACTTCATAATTAGCGGCAGACAGCACGCAGCAGTTTCATTTTGACCCTATACAGCTGCTGATAGCTCTACTTTCTACTTTCAGTTATGGAAAAAACATCTTGAAATTCTTTACATAAACAAAACCAACATGGACATAATAAAATGAAAAACGATTTAGAGATCTGAAACACTTAAAGAATGAACAGTTCCATAAAAAGCCTGTAGCGGCTAACACAGGAAGCATTTATAGAAGCGCATAGGGCTGCACAGTGTAGAGAAGTACAGCTGGAAAATGTTGTGATATAATGTCTCTGAATAACTTTTTTCACATATTGCATCGTCTTCGTTTAATATCTTCAGTATTTAATCTAAATGCACAGGCAAAGATTATTAATGTGCTCATATACGCTTTCCTCCTTATGATGCTAATTCTAAAAGTTTGTGCTTTTTGTAAACAGCAGTTAAATCAGCCGGCGTCTGTTAGCATCTCTGCGTTTATGTTTAAAGGTCCATGTTACAATGTTTTATGATCTGTTCTAATGTTGTTTCCCCGTCACAAACAGACCTGGAGTTGTGTTTGTTTCATTCACACATGTTTAACACACAAACCCTGCAGATTTAGGCTGAGTTCTTCTCTCAAACTGAAAACACTCTCTTCCACCTTGTGATGTCATCATGTGGGGATACAGAAAGTGCTCCAGCGTCTTTAAACTCTGCACACCTTCTCTAGAATCATCACTCAAACATGTGCGAATGAAACAAAACACAACTCCGGGTCTGTTTTTGAGCAGGTAACAGCATTAGAACGTGACTTAAAGCTCCCTAGAGTCAGTTTTGTGTAATATAGCACCTTTAAGACCCACAAACCCCAAAATCTCCGTCTCATAAACTTTGCTTACAGCTGACATATAAAATAATTGCTGTTGTTGGGTGTTCCACTGAAACCTCCTCTGTATTATTAGTCTTTCTCTTCTGATTAGCCGCACACACAAATCCCCGTCCCCCCAAGGATACCGAATCACTTTGAGGGAATAATTACAAGATGCAGAATGCCAGGATGAACAGGCATCAATGACGGAGACGAGAGCGTTTATCATAAGAAGAGACCCTGGAGGAGAGGGAAATATGGAGGAACCATTTGGAAAAAATATCGAATGCAGCTTTTCTGACGAGCATTGGGATTGTGGTTAGATTTGTGGTTTAGGTTTTAATTGGAAGATTCTGTTCAAAGTTCACATTGTAAACACGGGAGATATTTGTATCAGGGTTATTAAAAGTATCGAAAATCAGACTCTAATCGATGCTAAAACTAGTATCGAAACTAGATACTCATTTGAGCTGGTATGGATAATAGAAAAGTCCCAGTTTTATGCAGAATAAGACAGGAGGTTTTGTTTGTGAATGACATAATAGTACTTCAAAAATGTCCATTCACATTGCGATTTTTGACTCGATTGTGATTTATTTTCCGGCTCTGGAGGGAGGATATCTCAGAGTTGCCTGGTTACAGCTGCCGTCTGGGGCCCACAAATGAGCCAAACACATGACACAGGATTTGAGTGAGGGCGCATTGGTTTGAAAGCGTCTTGTTTTGACAGACTGGCTCCCTCACTCTTGTTTTGATCGCAGAAAAGCCCGGAACAACTCTGTCTGTGATCTGAAGTTTATAATGCTGTTTCCTATGACTCTGCGGGTTCATGGGCAGGGTAGAGGCTGGAACTGTGGCCTGATGGGTGTAAAACTGCACACATTCTGAGTTAATACGATCTGAGCGGTGATTTAAGTTGGTTTTAAATTCTGCTGCCTCTCCTTGCATCCCTCCTCTGTCATTTCAAGTGTTTTGGCATCTGTAGAGTCAGTAAAGTTTGTGTTTTAGAGACTCTAGATAGCTCTGTCAAGATAATTACTATATTGACTATAATACAATAATAATTTTAGGGGTCAATATTTATCGTGAGGACTTTTTCTGCAGAATAGTGGGAAATTGTTGGTACTTGATGAGATTTAAACTCTAGAAAGTTTAAATATGAACTAAAATTGCTCAATGGCGCTTTATAATCGTGAAAATACGGTACTCATGTGATGTTCATGTATACAGCTAAACAACTTGCTTCTTTTTTGTGGATAATTCTGCTTTATGGTTTGGTTTCAGTATTATTGTTTATTGTCATCTATATTTACTGATTTTATACAATGTATGAGCCTTATTGAAATGAAACTTTATATATTTTATAATGTGTTTAGTACATTTTGCAACTTATTTTTTTAGATTTTAGTGTACTGTTTTTGAGATTTTAGTGTACTGTTCTTGAGATTTTAGTGTACTGTTAAACCCACAGACTGTATAAAGAAGTGGACTAAGTGAGTGTGACGTCACCCACAGCGTTCAGCTCCAGTCAAATAAAGCTCATTGAGGCTAGAGCTGTTATAGCTGCCAATTTAGAGCCAAATTCCATATTTGGAAATCCGACCACGAGTATCATAGCAACTAAAGAGAGAGTAACCGGAGTGAGGCTGTTGAAGGTAACTTTCCTTCCCTGCTTAACCAGTGATGTGGGCACTTAGCAACGCTGTCAATCAAACCTGTTGCTAACGCTAACTGGAACGACATCAGGGAAAGAAGGCGCCTGATTTGTCTGTTATTAATGTTCATATCTTGATTTACAGACACAATAGTGAAATAAAAACCCCAGGATCATGTAGAGGGTTAATATGAACATTTTAAGACCAAAATAACGAGTCTGACAGCAGCAGTTACAGAGAGGGGACATTTTTCCAATGTAAAGTGAACTGGAGCCAGAGTCGATATAGCTGGAAGTGCGCCTATGCTCTCTTCCAATTTGGAACACGGCAGCTAGCAGGTTAGCTAAGTGCATTTATATGTACAGTCTATGTGTTAAACAATACTGGTTGATTGACGTGGTTGGTTCAAGTTTCGGACAAAACATGAATGAACCAGTAAATTTTTTCTAAAGACAATACACTCAATATTCCAGTTTTTCATATCTCCTTAAACCACAATTGTGATATCAGTTTTTTTTTCAACATATATGTCCCATCTTTACTTACACTTTACACACCTACATCACTTGTCTGTGAAATCTGTCTGTTTTTTGTTGAACCGTTCAAACCGCCTTAAGTTCCCCCTCGGGCTCATTGGCGTCCCTTCGTTTGGACTGGCCCCTCTCTCTCTCTCTGTGTGAGTGTATAGTGAGTCACCATGGCTCCGTCCACGTCTCCTCTGCTCTGAGGTTTGGCCCTGAGCTCTGAGGCTGAGGTCCAGGCCTGAGGGGGACAAAGAATGCTGCCGACTCATAAGGAGAATGAGTCTCATCAGCTGCGGTCCAAGATGGCCTCAAGGGACCGTGTCTGACATGGATTCTTCTTGAACCGTTCTCGCTACTTTTGTCTGTGCACTAGTGTTGTCACGAAGCTAAAATTTCAATACTAGGGACTCGCCTCAATATCGATGCCACGATGATGATAGTGAAAAACACTCTTTATTTAGACAATAGAATTAAATTTGTAGTACTTTCTTTTGTATTACCATGTGGCCTTTTATGTGGGACGACAGTAGCTCAGGAGGTAGTTTGGTTGGTGTTTGTTCACTGAGCTGAAGGTTGGCGGTTCGAATCCTGCTCTCGACGTAAACATCTTTGGCAGAGCGGGCGATTCATCGATCTACAAGTCGTTGGTGTGATTCCAGCTCCTACAGATGATTGCCGATCTCCTGATGACATCCAGCTCTTCTGAAACTACCTGCGGAGGTAAATCTTATGTCATATGGTGAAATATTTTAGCCAAAGGAACAATATTTCCATGGAAACAAGCAGGAGGAGGTCAGGTTTATGAAGAGGCAAGCTGACTCACAGTAAGGACGCAAGTTTTTTTTCTGTTTTTCAGTGGAATAAACCCAACCTAATTGCAAATATATTTCTTTTAGTTGTAAAAATTTGAATTATGAACTAAAATGACAAACTAATTACTTAAGTGTTGCATTCTGCTATTATTCACACAGCTCAACAATATGAAAAAAAAAAACATGCTTTCACTTTAGTTATTTTTGTTCTAAAAAGTTCCACTCTGTAGCTATAAGTCCTAAATCTCTTTGCTACTGTATGGAGTTTGATATGACAGCTGCCCTGCTCCGTTCCCTCCACAGTCTTGCTCTAACCTGTTGTCAGTCTTGCTGCGTTACGTCATGACACTTGAACTGAGCAACATCCCCGAGTCCTGGTTTTGGAGGAGGCAGATGGTGCGGACTGGATGCTGGAACGCTGCAAAAAAATAAAATAAATATAAAAAAAACCTTCCTGGGATGTGCCGATGAAAGGCTCTCCTGCACGCTTTGAACGATGCGTCTGTCACTGCTGCTGTCTGCGCGTGGCTCCGGGTCAAACTGTGATACACAACTCCTGGAATTTGTGCTTTTTAACTTTTTCATGTTCAAATCGACCGAGGGGAAACACCGAGGGGGGGCACAGGAAGTCTCATTAATATTAATACGCTCCGGTGTGAAGGAGGAAGAAGACCTCTCTGCTTTATCTGCTTTCAGCCCCTGTTGTGCAGCGCTCGCTCTCTCTCTCACGATATTTATTATTTTTTTGCTTCTGGAGAGGCAGATGGAGATTGGCATAGAACCCTAAATACCAGGCCAATGGAAAGAACAGGCCTATCAATCTTAGGGATGCACCGGTACGATTCTGGTATTAGATATCGTCACTGATATTGAAAAATGTTGTCGGCTCAGATATTGGTTCTATTTTGGTCTATAAATGGTGAAATAAGACATTTTACAGGTCGATGTTGGCCAAAAATGTCTCATATTGAACTTGTATTTTTTCAAAGCTGTTCTGCAGCTACTTTAAATGAAAAATAACTGTTACAAAACACATAATTATTATTATTATTATATATATTTTTTTTTTTTTACGATATGGTGTTTGTTTAAAGCATAGCCTGTATAAAGAAGTGGACTAAGTGAGTGTGACGTCACCCATAGCTTTTGACTCCAGTCAAATGAAGCTCATCGAGGCTAGAGCAGTTATAGCAGAGAATTTGGAGCTTGGTGTCATATTTGAAACTCCGATTGTGAGTGTCATAGCAACCAAAGAGCCAATCAGGAGCGAGGCTGTTGAAGGTAATGCCCATTCTCGGCCACACCACTGGTTTAACGAGGAGCGGGCACTTAGCAGGAATCAAACCTCTTGCTAACGCTAATGGGGGCGACCTCAGAAAAGAAGGCGCCTGATTTCTGTTATTAATGTTCATATTTTTGATTTACTGAGATAATGGTGAAATAAAAACACCAGGATCATGTAGAGCGGGTTAATATGAACATTGGTTCAGTGAGTTCATCATTTTGGTCTTCAGTTATAGACTCGATGGAGCTGGAAATGCGCTCATGAACAAGTTTTATTTGGAACATAGCGGCTAGTACATTAGCTATGTCCATTTATATATGTCATCTATGGTTTAAAACGATTTTAAATTACATTTTCAGTCTCTGCCCTATTATCAGTGATGACTATCGGCAGATACTTAAAGCTAAAGTATCAATATCAGTTTGGGAGCAGAATAAGCGGGTTCAGTGCGTCCCTAATTAATCTGTGTATTTATTGAAATAATACAGTATTATTTAAAGATTGACTGATGTGTGTTTTTTTGTGGCTGATGTCGTTATTGATTATACAGAATCCAGAGAAACTGATGGCCGATTAGCTCTGCCGATACTTTTTGGGCCGATATGTAGGACAGATTTTTATTGTTTTCCCAAATTCTGTCATTCAAATTTAGTACAAACTCACCCACAGCCCGTTTTGACCACGAACCTATAAAAGACCAGTGTAGTCACATTTTGTGCAGTTTTCTCTTCGCGCTGAAGTCTTCAAATTTCGCAATCATGGGTATTTTTGGGCAGCAGGTCGGCCAAAAACAAAACACTGGCCTGTGCTGGAGATTTAAGGCCCATAACGGATAAAAAAAAAAAGGCAAATATCGGCTTGATATATGGGCCAACCGATATATATCGATCTGTCTCTAGTTGTTTCCAGTGACAGGTATTTAGTAGTTTTAATTGTAATTCCCATGTCTTTATCTATAAGAAACTTGTCCCGTCAGGGCCAAGTATTTATTTGATGGGCGGTTGTGTGGTTGTTTAGTTTAGTTTATGGGTTATTTTAACAGGGACCATGTGCAAACACATTCATCTCATAAAATAAGAGATGCTTTAAACTAGATTTAGCTAAAGCTAGTTTCCATCTGGAGTACTCGGCAGGTTACAAACAATTAAAATTCATCCAAGTATCCATCCATTTACTATTAAACCTGAATGCGTCCATTCTTCCATTTAAAAACATCACACTGCACATGTTCACATTTAAAATTACTCAAATATTATGTAAAAAAAGATCAAGATGGAGATAAGAGAGATTGTAGAGCCAAGCGATTTGACCATAAAATCCGTGATTGTGATATACTAACTTATCAACCTCTTGAGGATCCATCTGGCCCGGCTCCCGCTGTTGTGTTTGGGTCTGGGCCAGCAGTCATTTGGAGCCTGGACTAATCACAGAGCAGCGTTGTAGATTGGGCGGAGCCAAAGATAACACTCTCAAACAAACCCAAACAAACATGGCGACACCAACAGATGCAGAAAGAATCGGTTTGTGCCTTTGTGGACAGGGAAGACGCTTTTATCTCAGCTGGATTTAACAAAAGGTTTGATTTCTCGGCTTGTTTTGTTGTTGTGACGCTTCGACCAATCAGATTCAAGTATTGGTCTGGACATTCCTCTTTTTCCCGATTGGTTTCAGCGAGAGCCTTTTCAGATTGATAAATGTGTAGAAGTAAATGTAGTTACCTTTTTTACAGACCTCCTCACAGTTTGAAACCTATGAGCAAGATTAAGAGTTCAGATCTGCTGAAGGGACAAGTATAAAGTTTCTATCAACTTTCTTCCTTTGTTGTGTTGTATGAATGGGGGAAATGGTGTATGAGGCATTTTAAACTTTTTGGCATGTTCAAGTTCGGGGTGAGCGGTATTGGCAAAAAATAAATATCACAATTTTCATGGAGGTAGATCTTGATTTCACCATCTTTTTGTCATCTGCTTCTTCACACGTCACTGTTATTGGTTAAATTCACCCGCTCACTCTTTCAGACTATTGCAGAGACTGGGAAAAAGTGTCTTTGTTTGAGCAGATGTCTTTATTAAATGGAGAAATAGTGAATCACAATATGACAATTTGACCAAAATGGCAGATTGTCACAAGGCTGAGATCACGATTTAGGTTTTTATGAGCGTATCTCCCAGCTCTAGTTCAAGCATCACAGATATGGCTCCAGTGGAACAGTAAGACGAGCTCGCTACCATCTCCTCCATCTCCTCCATCTCCTCCATCTTCTCCATCTCCTCCATCGCTCCAGTCTCCAGTCCACACAGTAGCCCTCTGACTGCATCTGTACATGAGGCATATGCAGTGGGTGATTCTGCTGCAGCCTCCCTGACATCTCTCCTGATCTGAAGGGAAATCCCTGCAGGCACCCAGAGAGGGGGGGGGGGGGGTGTTGGGGCGAAGGGCGGGCGGAGAGGGGGGGGGCAGAGGGTGGGGGTGTGGAGGAGCGAGGTGCGCCCCCTTAGGGCTAATGTTATTCTGTGATCGCGGCTCCTTCCACACACGGCTCCGCACACTCCAGCTCTGTCGGTGCGTCGGATGGTGCACTCATGCAAAGAAGCCCGAACGCCCCAGGAATAAAAATAAACATTGAACTTTTCGTGTATTGTGTCTGTCGACCAAAGTCTGTCTCTTATTTGAGTTGGAAAAGTGGAGGTTTTGTTTTGGGGAGCTCACATTTGATCCGAAAAGGCGCATTTTGTATCTGAACGAGTTTAGTGCTTTTATCTAAATTTGTTCATTGGTTCATGATTTGTTTAGATCGGTTTTGGTCGTAATTGTAAATGATTCTTGCCCAACAACATCACGGTTAGACCTGTCACAATAGCACATTTTGAAGTAAATATAGATGATAATATTGAAACTGATTAATAATAAATAAAACTGTAGGATGAAACACTTTAGTACTTAGTTTCCATCTGTAATGTGTCATAGAAATGATTAATTCAACTTTTTACTGCTTCAGTCTTATCATATAGCCAAAAAAATAACCAAAAATGTCCCAGTAGTGCAAAGGAAAAGTCCATACGATAAATATTGACCCCCAAAAAAATATTGCTCCATCTAACATATACTAAGTTGATCGTTATTGTGACAGGCCTAACCATGGTGATATGAATGGTCTTTAAAGGCAAGGCAGGTTTATTTGTACAGCACAATTCATGCACAAAGTAATTCAAAGTGCTTTACAGAAAAAGAACAACATTAAAATCACAGTACAACAAATCAAAACTTAAATATTCATAAAATTAACATTAAAAGAGAAGAGGCAGAATAAAAACCTTTCAATCATTGCACAGCTATGACTTTAAAAGTTGCAGTGTGTAACTTTATTTGCCCGACACTCCACGCTCAAGCTTCAAAAAATCAGTCGGATGCTATTTTCTATATTATAATCTCCGTGTGCAGGACGTGCGGCTCCATAGTGTGGACTGTGTGACCCTCCCCGTTCACTTTTAATGCTTTTTTTTAAAAATGTGCATCCAAACCGTCCTGTTTTTATATGTGCACAGAGGAAATACACATTTCCTTTAGGCTTAAACGATGGTGGTTGGCGCTGGGCCTGTCACAATAATCACTATATCGACTTATCGTTCAATATATTAAAAATAGGACAATCATTTTTGGAGGTCAGTATTTATCATGTGGACTTTTTCTTTGTAGTAGTGGGACATTTTTGGTTATTTTTTCAGCATTATGATAAGATTTAAGCTGTGGATGGTTGAATTATTAACTAAAAATACTCAAACTCATTACTTAACTGTTGCATTGTGCTTTTCATTTCTTCACCTCAATAATATTTCACATTATTGTACATTTAGAATGCGTTATTCTGCTTTATGGTCTGGTTTCAATATTATCGTTTATCGTGTATATTTACTTCAGCTCAACATCACACTTTTAATGTAATATGTTATCACGACAGGCCTAGTTGGCATTTAAAGTCTCTGCAACTAGTCTGAATGAATAAAAATGTTATGATAGACACGGGCGAAGTTTTAAAACCGCTGTTGCAGTAAATGCCAGTGGAACAACAGCAGATACTTTTCTATAGAGCAAACCTGAGTCACACACAACGGCTTTAATACGACTAAACTGCTCCATCAGATGTCAGACTTGTGCTCGGGCAAAGTGCCTGTGTGAAGAGCAGTGCCACAGTCCTGGAGTTGTGTTGCACTAGAAACAATAATATTACCAATGCATGCTAAAAGGCAGCATTTCCCCACTGACTGCGCTCGCCTCTGTTCTGCCTCTGTTTTTCAAATAGTGTGTTTTCTGCAGAAGCCTCCCGGGCCCCGAGCACAAGCCACAGCTGAGAGAGAACCAAACCAGAGCCAAGCCTGATTTGTGTGGGCTCCCATGGGCTCGCCGCCGCTGCTGCTTCTCGCCATTCTGGAGGAGCTTTTGTATGCGGTGGAGCGCTCTGTATGGATGGGAACTGTGCAGTGTGTTTTACAGTAAAGGTATTTGTGATACTCATAGAATTGTGAGTGTCAGGGTAAAATCGCGCTTTGCTTTTTAATATTACAAAAAGGTTAGTTTATTGGCTGTAAATATGACATAATGGTGTTAAATTAATAAAATTTTTACAACAATATTTAAACAAAATTCTCTTATTTTTCAAGAAGAGAATACTTTCTGTGAATATTTCTGTAGGCCTGTCGTGATAATTACTCTCTCAAATGATCATTCAGCATATGAAAGCTGGAACAGTATTTTTGGGGTGTCGTGTGTACATTTTCTATGCACTACTGCAGATTTTTTTTTTTTTTGGCTATACGCTAAGACTTTAACCCGTAAAAGTTTGAATTAATAACTTCTATGACACATTACAGATGCAAACTAATGACTAAAGTGTTTCTTTCTGCTGTTTATTTATTGCAGCTCATGATTTTTAACAATTTTGTAGATCTAGAATAGTTTTTTGGTTTAAATCTGCTCTTGGGTTATTTCGTCAGTGGCATAAATTTGTTGATCGTCTATATTTATTTCAGCGATATATCGAACAGGCTGCAGGGTATCGAGTATCACAATATTGGTATCGTGACAACACTGTTAATGATGGTGACTCTGCTTGTGTTATTACCCCAGTGTAACCACAGCCCAAGCCCAGAGCTGCAGTCTCTCAGCTGAATAACGACATGCCTGAGAACGAACGGCTCCTCTCATGTTTCTAATGATTCAGACATCTTGCTCCTGTCGTTTCCTCTTAGACAAACTTCAGCCCACACCACTTTAAACTGTCCCATTCCACAAGGAGCAGAGCTGGAAGACGGGATTTG
>JAIEZT010000399.1:0-55879 GCA_019594935.1 Periophthalmus modestus | reverse complement strand
CCTAGTTCATTTTGAACCAATTTGTGCAAGTTTGTTGAATGCAAATCCCTTGGCTTAAAAAAAAATCCAAACGTGATAGGTTAAAATTTCAAAAAAAATGGGGTTCTCCGCCCACAATTTGGCCGACTTCCCTGTAGGGTTTATGTGGGGTCATCAATATAAGTTTTTACTTGTCTTGACATGTTCTATGGTTCTACAAACTTCATTTGTCTACGATGAAAAAGGTCTGTCATTGCCGTAATGTATTTTGAACTTTGAGGTGGCGCTACTGAGTCATTTTGCAACATTATTTTTTTTCACATTGAAAATACCAATTTTTCACCAACCTTGAATTTCAGGTCACAGTTGGATTAGTGCAGAGCATCTATTTAGTCGACAACAAAGTCCAGTACTCTGAACCCCATTCATTTCAATGACACATGTATGACGTTACCACGGTAACATAGTTGCAAATAGAGGTATGTTTTTATTGGCTTTTTTTTGTTCAGTATGTCAAGCCACATGTCCATGCCAAAATTTAAATGTTTATGACAAACAATTTTTTTTGTCCCATTGAAAAATTCAAGGGGGCGCTGTGGAGCAATGTAATGTCCGACTTATGTAAATTGTATGTCTTTTTGCGTTCAGATGAACATTTCGAACAAAACGTATATTATTGCCAGGAAATAGGACCCTGCATATCTCAGTTACGCGCAATTAAAACTTAAAAAAATGGCTTTTTTATTAGCAGGCTGACCACGCCCACATTTTATGACTTAGAAAAATCCAAATGAGTCATCTTTAATCCCACATGGGTCTAGTTCATTTTGACCAATTTATAAGTTTTCTTGAATGAAAAATCCACGGCGTAAAAAATCCAAACGTGAACGTTAAAATTTCCAAAAAATGGGGTTCCGCCCACAATGGCCGACTTCCTGTAGGGTTTAGGGTGGGGTCATAATATAATTTTTTACTTGTCTTGACATGTTTCTATGGTTCTACCAAATTTCATTTGTCTACGATGAAAAAAGGTCTGTCATTGCCGTAATGTATTTTGAACTTTGAGGTGGCGCTATTGAGTCATTTTGAAACATTAATTTTTTTGCACATCAAATAATACATATTTCACCAACCTTGAAGTTTAGGTCATAGTTGGATTAGTGCAGAGCATCTATTTAGTCGACAACAAAGTCCAGTCCTCTGAACCCCATTCATTTCAATGACACATTTATGACATTACCACGGTAACATGCTTATAAATAGAGGTATGTTCTCATTGGATTTTTTTGTTCAGGATGTTTAGCTAGATGTCTGCGTCAAATTTCAAATGTTTTTGACAAAGTAATGTTTTTTGGTCCCATTCAAAAGTTCAAGGGGGCGCTGTGGAGCAATGTCATGTCTGACTTATGTACATTGTATATCTATGGATTCAGATCAACATTTTGAACAAAATGTATATTAATGCCGGGAAATAGGACACTGCATGTTTGAGTTACACGCAATTTAAAACTTAAAAAAATGCCTTTTTTCTTTGCAGGATGATCACGCCCACATTTTAAGATGTAGAAAAATCCAAGACAGTCAGCTATAATTCCACAAGGTTCTAGTTCATGTTGACCAATTTGCAAGTTTGTTGAATTAAAATCCATGCCATAAAAAATCCAAACGTGAGAGTTTAAAATTTCAAAAAAATGGGGTTCCGCCCACAATGGCCGACTTCCTGTAGGGTTTAGGGTGGGGTCATAATATCATTTTCTACTTGTCTTGACATGTTCTATGGTTCTACCAAATTTAAATTGTCTACGATGAAAAAGGTTTGTCATTGCCGTAATGTATTTTGATTTTTGAGGTGGCGCTACTGAGTCATTTTGAAATGTAAATTTTTTCTGACCATCAAAATAATAAATTTTTCACCCAACCTTGAATTTTTGGGTCCAATAAAATTGAGTTTTCGTTAACGTTCAGGGGGGTCAAAAATGGCTTCAATCCGGCAACCAAAATAATAAGAAGAAGAAGAATAATAATGGAAATTTTTTTTCCTCCCATTTTTTCCTCCTAAACCATAAAAGCTACAGTCATGTGACTTTCTCACATTGTGCCCCATCACAAATAAGGCCCCTGTGATTTTTTAGACAAGTCCATGACAAATCGATTGTCTTCTATGAATTTTTGAAAAATGAAATTTGACGGGGGCGCTAGAGAGTCATTTTGTGAGATAAAGCCATGATTTGCATATCATTGTGTTCAGCTCACAAATGTGCATAAACGCTGTATTAGCGTTTTCCCCAACAAAAAAATGTGTAGACGAGAAATATTTTATTGAAATATTCCAAAAATTGCTATTTTGTATAAAATTCACCATGACCACACAACCCAAAGTCATATTCAAATATAATTGATGATCTTTAATCTCACATGGGTTAGTGGGTTTTGGCCAAATATGAAGTGTTTGTGATGAAAACTGTGCGAGGAGATGTCCTGAATGTGAGGGTGTGCGCTTTTGTCATCACCGGGTTTGATCCAATATGGCCGACTTCCTGTACATTTTAGGGCGGGGCCATAATATCATTTTTTGTCATGTCCCGACATGTTCTATTTTTGATGCGAGTCTCAGATTTTTCAGTCGACTTTTTTCCGAGTCGGGCTCCCATAGGCCCAATGAAAATCAAAGTTTGAGGTGGCGCTATCGAGTCGTCTTTCGTTATTTTTTTTCGCGGTTTTCGGTGACAATTAGAGCTTGGCGAGTTCTAATTTTTGACACCACTCACTGGCATGTCGGGGCGTGTAACCACTTGATTTTTGCCATTTTCCCCGTTTCGGGACGCGGTTTTAATGAGTCCCTCGCCGGGACGTTGTCTCCGGCTCGGGCCTAATAATAAAAAAAAAAAAATCATACAAATTAAGTCTTGGATCCATTTGAAATTCCTTTTTATTTCAGGTGTAAATGCTCTTAGCAAATGAAATTATTTTGATCCACTTTATGGAGATCACTAGTAAAGAGTAGGACTAGGGGATATTACAAAAAAAAAAACAAAAAACAAAAAAAAGAAATTAATGATTAAAAACACAGTACTTTTCACATAATTTTCTGAAGTGACAAACTTGATCACACCATTTACCCACTAAAAGCTGTGACATTTCTTGCTCCATATACTGAACTCCATGCCAAATGCTTTCACTGACAGAGTATTGGCTCTAGACCCAAAAAAACCCAAGCTGATCATTGATGATTAGAAGCGACTAAACCTCAATCCCGATCCAAATTTGATCTGCACAGCTCTAGTAAAGAATACTAATATGCAAGTTAAAATGTAGACACAAAATCCCCATAGGGACTAGACAATACAAAACCAAAAAAAAAAAAAGAAAAACAAAAGTGTTCCGTCAGCAAGTCAATTTTTATGTAGCGTTTTTCCACCTTCAAGGCACTAAAAGCATTTTACATCAAGGAATCACTCATTCACTCACACACACACACACACACACACACACACACACACACACACACACACACACACACACACACACACACACACACACACACACACACACACACACACACACACACACACATTCATACACCAGTGCACACACAGACACTGGGCTGGGGGTAGGGTGGGTCAAGTGTCTTGCCCAAGAACACACCGACAGAATTCATTTATGGGAGCAGGAATCGCACTGCCAACCTTCAGATCAGTGGACAAAAACTCTACCAACTGAGCGATTGTGGTGCGAAGTGAAATTATAGCATCAGCATATCTCTCAGAACAATATTTATGTATAATGCCTTCAGGAAAGCATTTTACTCCTGGCTATACCTCTCCCCAGCATTGTATATTTGTATCATAGTGGACAGGTAAGTTCACAGAGGTCATGATTGAGGTAAAGATTTGTGTACACTTGGTGGCACAGGTCAGGGGTAGATATAAAGGTATTTGCCCCGGGCAGGATGAGCGCTGAGGTTAGCAGATGCCCCAGGTCGCTGATGTCCCAAAGAAAAAAACCTGCAAACCAAATCTGCCAACAACACAGTTAGCAGCACCTGGCAACTTCTCCATAGCAGCTGCACTCATCTATTACTGAGGGTATATGCAATTAACACTGTACATTTTGATTATAGGGCATGTGCTAAATGACAACGCAAACTACTCATTGGGAACCTATTCAAACTACTATACATATGTCAACAACTGTTAGTGCTCTTTGCAGCTGACAGTATCAAGAATATATCACAAATTGTGCGGTGGACATATTTCTAATAATCCATACATCCATTTTCTTCCGCTTATCGGGGGCTGGGTCATGGGGCTAGCAGTCTAAGCAGGGACTCCCAGACTTCCCTCACCCCAGACATGTCCTCCAGCTCCCCCGGTGGGACCCCAAGGCGTTCCCAGGCCAGCCGAGAGACATAGTCCCTCCAGAGTGTCTTGAGTCTTCCCCGGTGCCTCCTCCCGGTTCGACATGCCCGGAACACCTCCCCAAGTTTCTTATAATCTAATGTTAAAATGGTAAATGGGTGATTTGCCTGGAATGTTCCAAAGTATAGCATTAAACTCTCCATGAAGACAAGAAGATGATGCCACCAAGTTAGGCATCTTAGCAATAGTAACACGTTATTGAATAAATGCAAAGTTAACATATACCATTAAATGCTGTAGAACATTTGAGGCAATTGAAGACAATAACATCTCCATGGAGACAAGAAGATGGCAGAACAGACATGGTTCTAATAATGAAAACAGATCCTAACACACTATAGATTCACACTATTTGAATTGAGAATATCTGTTTTTGGTATTTTTTTCTATTCTGCTTTCTTCTGGTTTTAGATTTAAAGCTGTAAACATCTGTAGTGCCCGGTTGGTCATATGGAGGAAAAAACGTAAATCTGCGCGCACTCATGCATATCACAGAACACGACACGAATGACAACAATATGTCAAAAAAACCAAAGAAAAAAAAAACCATGATGGAGAACGGGAGATAAAGACATATGTTCAAAGGCTCAACAAACTGACAGAAACAGATTTGTCCAGATGCTCTTCCTGTCAATCTTTTTTATTGATTTCTACCTCAACTTCCTCAGAGTGCTATTTTTAAAAAGTGCTCTATATATTTCTTTATTAAGGCTTTTAGCAATGATATTTCATGTTAACTTTTAAAACTTAGTAATTGGACTGACTGGAGGCAGCAATATAACTAAAGCCAGCTACATCGAAAAGACTTCAAAAAGACACAGGACACTGCCTGGAGGAAGAAGGGTACAGCCTCATGACATCAGATGGGGGTAACAGTGTGAATCAGAGAGCGTTTTGAGTTCAGACACACTAAATATGACCAATTAGAAAGGTGCAAATATATGGGAATGAAATAAAGCACAACTCCAGGTATAATTTTGATGAGGAAACAACTTCTCAAACACAATTAAAATCTCATAACAGTCAGTCTCATCTAGTCTAGTGAACAAAAACATAACACCTCAAACATTCTACCTTTATTATTTCTGCAGTTTCTATTTCTACATGACATTTTACCTCAGATGGGGCATTTGGTAGAGTGATCCATAGGTTGGCGGTTCGAATCCCACTCTCAGCAATAAACATCATCGGAACTGAAGAAGAAGCTTGGATGAACAGAGAAATGTCTTCACTCTTACAACAATTTGTCCACCACTTGACAGATTTAAACTTCGTCTTTTGCTATGAACATCATCGGTTGAGTGGTCACCTACAGGTTCAGTTCCACCTCCCATAGATGAATACTGCTGTTGCGTCCTTGGGCAAGACACTTAACCCACCTTGCCCTGAGTGTCTGCGTACACTGGTGTATGAGTGCGTGAGTGCATGGGTGAGTGGTTCCTTGATGTTAAGCGCTTTCAGTGACTTGAAAGTGGAAAAACGCTGTAAGACCCCAGCTGATCATTGCCAGTTTAAAATGATTGAATCTTGAGTAGATTAAATCAGATTAATTTCACGGCCCTCAACAGACTTACTCAAACAGACCACCATAAAGTTATCGCTTTAAACTTCAAATGACCCCTTAAAACTTTTGGACAATCTCTGTATTTAAAAGATGTGCGCATTCAAACTTCAGACACAAGTTAGTGCAGTGTATCTGTGGCAAATGTATTTCTGGACCGGAGAACAGCGGCTGATGAAAAACCCTGCAGATGTTGATGTTCGGCCCGTTCCATCTTTGGCGCTCGGAGCTTCATCATGACGACTCTCTTTATCAATCTCGCCCTCGTCTCTGGCTCGGCCATGTCTCTGCCTGTGTCTCTACCTCTCGCTCCCCGGCCCCGTTGCACTGAGCGAGTTGTGATCCAATCAGGGGCTGGCTGTGGCAATCACCGGCAGCTGATTGGTTTTATAATCCTCACTCAAGGTTTCAGATGGCCGGGTGCCGCTGTTCTGATGGTTGTCATAGTCACACACATGTAAAGGGCCAGACCCACACTTCCTCTTTCTATACAATGCAATACACCGCTGCTCTCAATGGCAGAACAAAAGGACACTCTACTGATGTATGAACTATACAATTTCTAAGCTACTTTTGGTCCAAAGTTCCACAACTCTTCAACTGGACATATCATACTTTACTTTTGAACAGGATTTTGGTCACCTTGGAAGTACATTCTATATTTAAGAACTTAATAATGCTCACTGTGTGTTTTTAATGAATCGAAATACAACAACTGGTATGTTTTTGATTGATTGAAAAACAACCGTGACGTGTTTCAATTTCAAAAAAGTACATTTTGCATAATATGTCTCCTTTGATAAGACCGAGTTTCAGATGTCAAAAGCAGTTTATATATAAGGATTTGTCTGAAATGTCTAACTATTAGTGAAATAACAGTTTTAAACCTTGGCAAAACTGGAAATTATATGTAAAAATTTTAGTTTTTTTGTTTTTTACTATTGCACAAAAGCAGTATCAAAAGTATACGATATAGTATTACGAAGTAGCATTTGTTAAATAACTGAATGCTTCCTGTTTTATATAGAATACTTTGGGGCTATGCTGTAAAATCTTATGTATATTTGTTTTCAAATCTGTTTTCCCACACAACAGGAATTTCATTATACACAAGATTTCTCTAGAGTAGTCTGGATACTGCTTGAAAATTCACCGTATGCCATAAAAATGAAATAAGTAATTCTGCATGTGTTCCCTGTGCCCCTCTAAGCAGTGTTTATACTGTTTACCATGAGGGCTGCATATTCCTGCATTTGAGACGATGATGCAACTCTGTGTCTGAAAGGTGAGGTGAAGTACACGTGAGGCTGCTAAAATCCCAGATCAATAACTGTGTACTCAACTGGCATGAAGAGCGAAATAATACAAGAAATTGCCTTTGACAATCATTGTAATAAATTGCAAGTACCAGTAGTCAACAAAAAATATGTGAGTTCTTCTTTCTTTTGGGGTTATCCTTTCTGAAGCTGCCAAAACAAATAATCGTTCTTCAAACATGCAACGGTTTGTGTAATCATTTGCCAGAGATTTTGCATCAGGTACCATTGTTAATGCAGACCTGTAGCTTTAGCCTCATCAACTATACAACTATGCAATATTTTCTGTGAGTCAATAGGCTCAGTTTGTAGAGTGATCATCTTATAATAGAAGGGTTACAGGTTCAATCCCACTTCTGAACAGTGTATTTGTTGTTATGCCCTTTGTAGTTGTGTCCTTGGTCAAAAAGTTGTCACTAAAAAGTACCATCAACAGTTTAGTGATGGAGATTATTCAGGTCAATAATAATAATAATAACAATAGTAATAATAATGACAATTTTAGAAGTCATATTTATTCAATCAATATAGTAACCTAAATATAAAGTGTTTTTATATGTGTTTATATCACATTTTAATGTTTTATAAAGTTTTAGTTCACATGACTGCTCACACACTAGCACTGGGAATCTATTGGATGATGTGAATGAAGTCAATGCAATGTCAAACACTACATCAAAACACAAACCTGTATTATCACTGTCAAATCCTGAACAAATATATATATTTTAATTGGGGAAACTTAATTATTTATTCAGATACTATTCTGGTCAGTTCAAATAGTTAAATTTAAATAGAAACACTCACACATCAAACAGAGAAGACTGTAAAATCCCATTTAGAAAGACCTCATCCGGACTGTCAGCCTTTTTAGTCTGAGCCACACATTCCAAAAATCTGGAACATGACCTCCATCCATAGCTTTAGTACATCTGTGAAATAGTGGCTTCTGGACAATCAAACATATGAGCATAACATGAACTAATCTAGATATGTTTTAACATCTAAACAAATGTGTATTGTCTATCTAACTGAATGTTTTCTGCCTATGTCCTGTTTTCTGTCTTGCCATCAATCTGAAAATTATCCTGCATGGCTGACTCTGGCACACTGTACCATATTTAATAAATAAACAAACATAAGCAAACAATTTCTATAAAAGCTATAGAAAACCAATACACACTCATTCAAAAATGAGTAGTGTGATGTATCAAAGGTCTGGCTCTAATCTTCTGAATCTTTGGTACATCTTGGCACATGTCATTGTACTGAGCATCTTATACATGTTTCAGTGTAAGGCCTACACCGATATCATCGCTCTGTCGTGAATCTGATACTGCCCATAACCTATGTCCCATTTAGTATGTCCTTGTCCTACATCTGTGAAAGGACAAACATGACTTCTGTAATAACCAGCCTTATACTTGTCCCTGCATGTCACACCAAATGGTGATGTATCCTGAAATCAAGAGAAATATGCAAAAGAATCACATTTTAAAAGCTCAGGGGCACTTTGGGGGGAATTGAAATTGCACAGTAATTTTCTGGATCTGCCTGGTATTGCCTTGGGACTTGATAGAATAGGTTTCCAAAATTGTCTTCTGCTAGCATCTATCTAGTCAAATGTCAGCAGATAATTGAAGAGAATATCGTGCATGTGCATGAAGTCGTGTGTAGGACTGACAACATGGTTAATCAATAACCATGATTACTGAGTTCATTATATAAGTGTAATAGTCATCTCATTCTCAATATAAACATTACTGGTTGAGTGATCAGATCCACTGACCCATAGGTGCGATTCCAGCTCCCACAGAGGAACGCTGTTGTTGTGTCACTGGGCAAGACACTTAACCCTCCTCGCCCCCAGTGTCTGTATACACTGGTGTATGAATGTGTGTTTGTATGGATGAGTGTTTCCTTGATGTAAAAATAAGTGGATAAGAACTTGGGATCAAAAACTCCAAAAATACAAGGTGTTTGGTCCAACACTGTGTTACATTGCTACCATTGGATGTTTAATCTTAAGTATCCAGGCAGATTAAATCACTAACAATTTCATAACAGTCACCTGGAGTTGAGTTTTGGCAAGTTAACATTTGCCAGAAACTTCACAATTGATAAACCGAGTTGGAAGAGAAGCGAGACATCTTCCAATAGATGAAGTAAGAAAGCCTTTATTGCAAAAGCCATACATGCTTAATATCGCCTTGGTTAACCTTTATCCAAACAAATCCAGACAAGCAAAGGCACTCTTATAAGCCTTACTCTTCGCCCTCCGCTCAGACATCTCCAGCTCAGAGTAGTGTATATGTGCAGCGGAGCGGGCCCACCACAGGGACCAGCCTTCAGTCCGGAGCTGTTGAAGACAATGTAAAGCCAGAGCCCCCTGCCCCTGCCTGTCTGTCTGAGCCTCACATCCATACATACAGCCCCTCCGCCCTCACAGTCCCGGGATAAGCAGGTCTGGGCCAGGCTTGTACCCTTCACTTGCTGTCAATGACAACATGAGCCCATAGCCGCTACGCACCGCTAACCACAAATCACTGCTTCACACTCTCCCTCTGTGTGGATTGTTCTGTTTAAAACTATATTTACTAAAATATTCCTATCGCAAAAGTATATAAGATTGAAGTAATAACTCTCAAAGGTAAGATAGTTGGTTTGTTGCGCTGGATTTGATTAAATATGAAAAAGTCAGTTAGTTTTGCATGTGTTTTCCTGATCATTTTTCTGATTCTTTCCTTATTGATGGTTAATAAGTTACATTATTGTTTTTATTGAACGATATAATATGTAACTTTTTGGTGGAGAGCACAAGACTTATCTCCTTATGTCTTTATGTTCCCCAGTATGGCATAAGATTTACTTGTGAGTTGAATGTCTTTCTTATTCTGTAAAGAACTTGCTTATTCTGGAAAGCGTATTACTTCGTGTATGAATTGTGCTATTCATATTCTACATTCTTACTGTCCCTACTTGCCTCTGCCCAGATCTGACATGTAACCTGGTCTGGTGGTGCCATGGAGACGGACAAGTTTAACACCATACTGTGGAACATAAATCAAAACAATAGCTTATCCACGGAGATAAGAAGGTGGTGTTTTCTCACCAGAAAAAAAGTTAAAGTGCACCTTTGAATAAAGTAAATAATCTAAGCTAATTAAGAGTTACTATTATTTCACATTGTGATCTTGTGCCATCAGGTACAACTCCTATTTCTATAATGATATGCGGAAGTTTTTATTTTTTTAATTTTAAAATTCTGATTAAATAAGTAGACAAATTGCATTTGTATTCTTTTACTAGGCTGCAAACATACTTAGTATTAGATGCCAGAATTCTTGCAGACACCCAAACAACACCAACAAAGCATTATGTCAAAGCCTGTTTTTGTCAATATGGGTCAAACAAAGTCATAAAATGTAAAATATAAAAGGAGATTCATATGATATGATGAGAAATATTGAATAGTAAATATTGTATAGTACAATTTCAACACTGGGTTGTAAAAAAATAACTCATTATGATTTTAAATTAAAAAAGAAAATGTGACTTTAATGTATAAGATCCAGTCTGTATTCACTTTGTCATATAGTCTAAAACGGCAGTATTCTCTGTGATCCAGTGTGACAAAGCCTCTGTCCCACAGCTCCAGGCCCCTCCGCACTTCACTGTCTCCAGCCACTACGCACAGATGCACATGGTTCACTGTGGAGCGGAGGGCTTAGACCAACTTTATATTCAAACTTTATTCAAAAGAAGTCCAAGGACATTTTTAAAGGGCATTTCCAAGAAGCCCCTCTTAGAATTAGTTAAAGATGCAGTTAATTATAAAGTACCAAAAGTCGTGGGTGTATTCTTAGAGAAGCATAAAACAATGGAGAGGTATTTTCAGCAGCAAGTAATAGTATTCTTTGATAAGAGTCTGAGAGGCCTGTTACAAAAATACATTTTGAAATGCAATATACTGCATATACATAAGTAAACATAGACAATAAATGATGATAGTGAAACCAAACCATAAAGCATTATCCCCCAAAAAGTATTCTAGATGTACAATATTTAAAAAAATGTAAAAACAAATATGAGCTAGAAAAAATGCAACACTTAATTAATAGTTAGTATCTATAATTAATCATAAAAGTTTGTAATTCAACTTTCTACCGCTCAAATCTAATTGCAGCATAGAAAAGTAACCACAAAGTACAAAGAAAAAGTACCCACGATAAATACTGACCCCCAAAAGTATTGTTTCATCTAACATATATTGAACGATAAGTCGATATAGTATTTATCCTGACAGGCCTAGTAAGAGTACTGATACTAGAGTAACTTATTTAATCTATTAGGGTAACTGTTTTATGCCAATTCATTTAAATGGGGTTGTGTAATCTATGAGAACACCCATACAAGCAGTGAAAAAAAGCACTCCCAGGTCAACTTAAAATGCAATACTGTTAAACATTATTGCCATAAAAAGAAATAGGCCCATTGCATCTGCAAATGAGCATTTGAAACATTTATACAGGACCCAATTATTTATAAACACCTCTAACATAAACTGAAGATGAGAAACACAATATGCAATAACAATTAATGTTATTGTTTTATATGTTAAATGTGACTAGCTGTACTTAAAGTGCTTTAAATATCGCACCTGACAGAGAGCCAGTGCTTGTCGTCATAGATACATGACTGCTTTACTTAGAATCTTCCATTATGGCATTAAACGCACTCATCTCCATGGAAACGAGCAGATGGCACCACAGTGGGAACAGCATATTTTCCAAGGTAATTCTTTTACCAATAAAACACCTGTATGTAAATGAATGCAAGACAGTGTGCAAGTAATAGTATGGAACATTCCAGACACAGTAATAACATCTCCATGGAAAAAAGCTAGCAGACCTACAGATGAATGCTGTCATTGTGTCCTTGGGCAAAACACTTCACCCACTTGTCTCCTGTGTCTGTGTTCACTGGTGTAAGAATGTACGTGTAAAAGGGTGAGTGGTTCCATGAGCCTACTGGGTGGAAAAGCACTACATAAAAATGGGACGAGAAGAGATCATCAGGGATAAGTTGTTTTTTTCTGCACATTCTGGTGATATATTATCTTCCATCCCTATTTTTAAGTAGATCAGAAGTCAGTAAACTTTCTTTTAACTTAATATTATTGTTCTTCTTGTTGTGGCTCATGAGGAATGACCCTACAAGGACAGAGCGTCTTACTCAAGGACAGTTTGACAGAGAAGCGTGTACCAACAGGACAGAGGTCTATGGGGATTTACTGTTGGCCCGAGCAGCGTGTGTGCTATCCATCTGTGTTATTTTAGTGGTTTAAATGACACACAAGCATACGTGCACAATGTGACCACATGGCTTAAGTCTGCACACATACTCTGTGATAGATGTGTTTTGAGCGTGACAGCAGAAAGATTCAGAGGTGCCGAAGTGTGGGAATCAATATGCATAAGGGGTAAAAAAATAATAAAAATGCATGGAGAGAACAGCAGGGGGTGGAGTAGGACTAAAATTTTACTCAAGCAAGTATGGTTACATAAAATTTTTATGAAGATGCAGAAAAAATATTCATAAAAAAATGAATGTCCAAATTAGAGTAAAGTAAGAATAAATTGTTAAAATCCAATCCAGTTCACATACTAACACTTTATGTGTTAATGGTCAGATAAAAAGAAAAAATATCATGTGGTATGTTGCCAGAACCCCTCTTGTCATTTAATACCTCACACAGTGGGACTAAATCAAAATTCATTTCAAAATAATAAAATGGTAAATGGTCACAGTTATGTAGCACTTTTCTACCTCCAATGGGTACTTTACATGAAGGAACCACCCTCCATTCACACTGTGTTTTGCCCAAGGACACAACAACAGAATGCACTACAAACACACTGTTAGTAGGTTTGACCAACCAACTTTGCTAATGTTGAGGGATTCGAACCTCCCACCTTTGGAACAGTGAACAAAAACTCAAACTGAGCTACTGCTGTCCACTCAACTAAAAAAAAAAAAAAAGTATGGTCTAATGCAGGCATACCCAAACTGTGGCCGGGGGCTAAATGGGGCCCTCAGACCAATTTTTCTTGGCCCTCAAGCTTCCAGGTGAATTGGCCCATATTACCTTACACAGTACTTTCTACTGTACATTTCTGAAAAACTACTTCAACAAGCCTATATCAAATATTTAATGTGTCCCTGTGAGGATGTAGGCATGAAAAAAGGTCAAGTGGTTCAGTGTAACTTGTAAAAATAACACATTTGAAGTATTCACTGTATTGGCGACCAGTCTATGGCCATCAATCGGCCCTCAGCTTTGTCTGTGTTTTTAAATATGGCCCTCAGTGAGAAAAGTTTGGACACCCCTGGTCTAATGAAACACCTTACAATTTTCTCATGAGCAATACAACTCATTACCACTTATGAAAAAACGCTGAGGCTTAGTTTGAGTTGTTCTACTGAAAGACAAGGCAAGCTTTGATGCCGTTTTTAGCTTTCTCCTCTTTACAGCGATGTGTGCTGAGGGAGATTCATGGGACAGCTCTGGGCTTCAGCCTGTCCTGCTCACACAGCCTCTGTTTCCTCAATTGATTTTGTGTTAAATGCACAAGGGCTAGACCTCAATAACCCCAAACACTGCTATTGGCCACTCTTTAAAAATGTCAAGATGTTTAAACGCCTATCCAAATTTCCCTTAGGACAAAATGAACACTGGTTTTATTACAGCAATAACAGACAGCTTTAACATGTGCATAACTTAAAGGTGTACTATTTAACTTTTATGACTGTCTCCATGGAGGTTTTACTGCTTTACTTGGAATGTTTCACAGTATGACATTAAAATGATCAATCTCGATGGAGAAATTCAGGTGCTTCAATCTGCAAAGTTACAAGTCAGATCTGTGGAGAGATGACCCTGCTCTCTGTAATAAGGCATGCTTTTCACGGCATTTTGAACAATAATAACAAATAATAAAAAGTAACCAGATTGCAGAGGTGGAGGTGGTGACCAGTCTGAAATCTTCCCTATTCATGGGTTTCAAACTCGAACAACGGCTCCACAGCAATCAGACAAGAAGGTCAAAATATTGTATCTTTCGAATGGGAAAAAGTCCTAAAAAAATTGAATTCTTTGCCTAAAAGCACCAGCCTGGTTGCTAGGCTATGCATCTGTTGCATGCAATCATACTATAGTGAAGTTTGTTGATTTATTTTGGTTTGATGTATTGAACCGGCTCTGCATAAGCGGAAGAAAATGGATGACTATTGTAAACCATGTGCCAACATCTTGTAGGCTTTTCTTTACTTTTGTTTTTCCAGTGTAGTTAGTAATCATTTGATCGTGCCTTTGTTCATTCCCTTCACGCTTTTCCTTGTCTCTCTCTACATAATTGGCTGGTACTTGTCTCTTTATGTGGTTTTGTCAACGCCTGATCTTGTCACATCTCAGAAGCTAAGCAAGACAGGGCCTGGTTAGTTCTTGGATGGGAGACCACTGGGAATACAAGGTGCCACAGTGGGGGTGCCAGTGCCAAAAAAACTGGCCAGACACTTTAAGGGCACTTCACCCACATTTCCTAGTAAGAAAAAGTGGTGTGTGTGTAAGTGATGGTGTTGGTTGGAGAGGCTGATGGCAAAGATTGGCAGCTTTGCTACCCTGAACAGAGTGTGGAGTGAATGAATAATGCACTATAAAGCGCTTTGGGTATCTTGAAAGGTGCTATATAAGTCCAGTGGTTAATTAATTAATAATTACCTGATTGTTTTGAAGCATGTAAACATCTCCTTAGACAATATAACTGTTTTGATTTCAACAACAGAAAGAGCATGTGTACTGAGTTAACTTTGTGTCTGGATTCCTGCAGGACTAACCTTCATTATATCTGAGTGCTGACTCCAGTGTTTGTGCTAAAGCAGCTCTGGGATTGGCTATTACCACTGTTAGCTTTCATTGTGAAGGTTAAATGTCTAGACTAAGAGCCCTGCTGTTATATATATAGAAACTACACTTTAAATGGACACTGTTGGTGGCAGTAATTATGTGCTTCTTGTATTGATTTCAACAGGTTTGAGCCATCTTTAAGTGTACAGCTTTAAAGGGCATTTAACACATGACATAGTTACTTGATAGTACTTCTTCAGTAGTTTTACTCTTTTTAGAAATTCTTTTTCCTGACTAAATGTATGTTGAAATCAGCCATGTGTCCTGGTGTTGCTGTATGTTTGGAAAGAAATGCGAGAATGCACTGATTATAATTTTACTTAAATTACAGCTCCTAAGTTACAGTTTACTTATTTGAGCAAATCAGCCACTTTCTGGTATTTTTCATTTAAAAACTTTTGTTATATTGCACGTGTATCAAAAATGTATGCGTTGCTTGGAAATAGCATGCATTAAAAATGTTTTCAGGTCAAACATTTACTTACTTTGATATTATTTTGAAGACCAAATACACTTACAATTTTTGTCAATACAATCTTGTTACAGACCGTGTACGTTGAAGAGATTTACATTTTTCAATTTTCATTTGACATAATCATAGACTGTATATATAAATGGACATCTAACCTTGTAGCCGGCACGTTCCAAATAGGAAGTGATCAGGGCGCGTTTCCAGCTTCATCAACTCTGGCTCCAATTCACTTTACATTAGAGAACTGTCACCCCTCTCTCTGTCACTGCTGCTGTCAGGCTCGATATTTTGGTCTTAAAATGTTCATATTAACCAGCTCTACATGATCCTGGTATTTTATTTAGCTATTGCGTCCGAAAATCATGATATGAACATTAATAAGAGACAAATCAGCAGTGCAGGTGCTTAGCAATGCTGTCAATCAAACCTGTTGCTAATGCTGTCTCTTATTAATGTTCATATCGTGATTTAAGGTGTTACTTTCAACAACTTCACTCTAGATTGGCTCTTTGGTTGCTACGATACTCGTGGGCGAAATTCCAAATACAAAATTTGGCTCCAAATTCACCCCTTTAACTCCTAGCCTTGTTGAGCTTCATTTGACGGGAACCGAACTCTGTGGGTGACGTGACTCTCTCTTAGGTCACTTCTTTATACAGTCTAATACATCTATATATACATATAAAAACAAAACACTATTTTTTTATTTTAATTTTACCTCTGTCCATGTTACCCACCTTGCTGCACACACCCGCAAAGTCTCCATATATCATGTGCGTTGGTAGGTAATCACCAATGATGATTCGATCCCAAACCATTTAGGTCACCGCTACAGAGCCCACAGTGTTTTGATAGAGCTGTGGTCATTATGTGCTTCTCTGCGCGTGCCTTACTCAGCAATATCAGCCCATTATAGGTGTATACTTCTCTCCACACTGCTCATTCTCCCATGTGCTTGTTATGCATGTGCAATTGTGTATGTGCATTTGAGTGGGTATATAGAGCGTATGGGCAGATTTGCACAATTGTAGACTCAGCACTGCGCTCTCTTAATACATAGAGCCAACTCCCCTGACAAGAGCACTCAATCATGCTAATTTTCCACAAATACAGCATTATTCACCCGCGCTGATAAAAAGTCGGGATTCAAACCTAAATGCTTTTGTGGGAAGTTGACACGTTATCAGGACATGGGGAAGGGTATCTCAAAGTCTGCAAGAAAAATGTATGACCTCTTCTGAAAAAAGTGGGTCAGAAAATGTACCTGCTATACTATGCATTACTCTCTTAAACCAATGTGTGGAGGGACCAATGTTTAAAAGTCAAAGTTGTATGTTGTATGTACCAAGAAGACCTTGCGGGTGGATGGAAATCTGGCATTCTCTGGTTGTCATGATTGCGACTGAACTTTTCCAAACATGAAAACTGCTGAAAGTATTGAATATAGGGAAAAGTGTCTCTGTAATGTTTCTGACGTAGTGTCTGCCACCTGCCTGTCTCTCTAGAAATTACTGCTTGGCCTGGAATGTTCCACAGTCAGGTATTTAAGTGATCTATCTGATCTATGATTTATTCAATTACAGATGTTTTTTATTGACATGCATTCTTACTGTGACCAAGCTTGCCTCTCCACAGATTGGACTGCTAACTTGGTCTGGTGACGTGACCTGCTTGTCTCCATGGAAGTCTCCAAATAAGTTTTGTGCTATACTGTGGATCATTCCAGGCAAAACACCTCCATGGAGATGTTATTGCGTCATGAAAATTTACCTAGTACCAAATGCAAAAATGTGACATATTTGGAATGGGAAACATTAGTAACCACCTTGCATTTTGTAACAATAAGAGCTGATTATATGACTTTTTCTTGTAATAATAACAAATCAAATCAATGACTCAGGGCTTCTGGCTGAGCACCTCCAGTTTTACAGCATACACTAGACCTATACAGTTTGCAATAAAAGTTTATTTGTAATGTCACAAGATTTGATGTCATATCATAAAACTGAGTCAAGGTGCAGGGATAAGGATATTTATTGAAGTGAAATCAATGAGTGCATATTACAAACAGGCTCAATGTGAAAGTGTCTCCTTGAATCATGATCTCCCATTAACCTGCACCGCCTGCGCTGGTGAACTACTCCGAATGTAACTCTTTTCAAAGCATTTACAAAGAACTGGTCTAAAAGGAGAATGTTTCAGTGATTCAGATGAGACCAACTACAAGTAAATGCTTTTCAAATCAGAAAGCAGCACTATAGTTCCACAAAGTCATAATATAGTACAGTAGTATTGGTCAGAATATGTGTAAACAATGACTATTTTCTATTTAATTTTTTTTTTTTTTGTATTTTTCTTTTTACTAGTACCAGTGCACCATAGAGATGGAAGCTGCAGCCTGTGGAGTCCAAGGCGGATAGATTAAGTATTGGCTGTAGCCTTCCCACTGCCCACTGCTGCACCATAACACAGCCATATCCATATATTATGAAAGTACGAATGTCCACAGTGCAGTTGCTGAAATGTTGTTATTGCATCTGTATGGGGCTATTGGGTTAGTATATAGTGTAAATCCTGAATACTTTGAAGACTGGAGTTTCAGGCAGTACTTTGGGAATGAGCAATATTTGTGTACTTATGTGAGACACTTCACCCACCTTGCCCAGTATATCGTATATGTGGTGTGTAGGTGACAGTGGAGGGACATAACAAAGTAGTAGTAAAGCTGTAAAGTACTGTACTTAGTAAACATTTTAGGTATCTGTACTGTACTTGGACTTTGCTTTGACTTCACTAGAGTTCAGAGAAGATACCTGTACCTTCTACTCCACTACTTCTACTTCTACTTTTGGAAAAGCACAATAGAATAAAAATCTTTTTTTAAAATATTTGTTTTAGACCTGTTGAAAAGTCTGATTTTTTTTTTTTTTTTTTAAACATGTTCGAAGTCTGAGCAAACAAAAATATACAAATAAAACAGCCAGAAACAAGCCCTGAAGGTTTATTGGATTTCAAAATCTGCATGAAAAACTTTTTACTCTTTAAGTACACAATTTTACTTTAATATTGAATCCTTTTACTTGATGATTAACTTGATTTTTTCATATGATACTTTTACTTAAGTATTTTTTTGCTCTGGTATCTGTACTTTTACTTAGGTACCAAAATTGAGCACTTTTTTCCAAAACTGGTGTGGGAGTAAACTGTGGTTTCACTTTAGTCAGAAATAAATAAAATAATATCCTTAAAGCCATATCTTCAAATTACATAATGACATATTTTAATCAGTCTGAAGTAACAACCTTTTACATTGCTAGTAATGCTAAGAATATCAATACTTGCATTACAGCTTTGCTTTTTGTTTCATGTTCTACATCGTTTTTACTGGTGACACTTACAGTACATGCTTGAATGTTTAATCTATATATATGCATGTGTGTGCAGAGCTATAAAACACATTTTTCAGTTAGCAAAGTGAAGCGGGGGGACTGCCAACACTTAGTCAATCCTTTCGATGCTTGCAGTGCTTCCTTACAGGTTTATGATAGACAAAATACTTAGATACTCAAATGTGATGCTGCTTATTTATTGAATGCCAACACGTTTGACAGCCAAGAGTCTGTCAGGAGTTGTGAACAGAAATGCATCACTTGCATTTCACTTAGACTTCATAAACAACACATATTCATGATTTTCAGCTAACTCTTTACAGACACAATTCTGAGGACCATTCAAAAGACGGATTGTTAATTCCTATGACTATGGTTGTTAATTGTGTTTAAATGTCTGCACTTTATGTGTCCTCTTTATCTGATGGAGTTACTGCAGCCCTATGCTCCACCCAGAGCCCTGAGGTCTGCTGACCAGCTCCTGATGGCTGTGCCCAAGGCCAGGCTCAAGACCAGAGGTGACAGAGTCTTTTCTGTGTGCAGAGCCCAGACTATAGAACAGCCTCCCTCTGCCTGTCAGATCCTCTCAGCCTTTAACGCACTTTAACACTAGACTGAAAACCCACCTGTTCTCCCTGTCATTTAATACTAGCTGGACAGGATATCTTTATTGTACTTTTCCTATTTATTGTATCATCTGTAAATGTGTTGGGGTTTTTTTACGTGAAGCTGTAGTTGTTTTTTAAATGTGCTACATAAACCTGAACTGAATTGAATGGTAACAGTGCAAATGTTCCTTCACCCTGAAACCCTTGGACTGACATGTAATAAAAGCAGCTCATCGATGCAAAATGTTATATACATCATGTCCTAATAACATGTCTGCAGTAAAAGTACATTGGCTGCATGTTTTCCGCTCACTCTCCTTGAGCACTTGCCTCTATTAAAAGTCACCAGCATCAGCCAGGACCACACGCTTCTCTCCTGAGACGCTATGGAGTTGATAGCAAGCTTAAAGTTGTTCTGCTTTCTAAAGAGTGATGAAAAAACTAACATATTTACCTTGGAGACCCTTTTATCTCCTCCATAAAGATGAGTGGGGCCTCGCGGGGCACTGTCAGTATAAAAAGGTGAAATTATACTGGCATTAATGTGTACCAGCGGAGGCCAGGCACTTGCACACTTCAGTTTGACTGGAGGATGAGAGTATTTCCAGTGTCGTTTGGCCCGTTAAAATCACCTGAACTACTCTGAAGGTGCCATTAGCCCACACCAGGGGAAAAATCTGTGCCGCGAAATGCCACAGTTACTATAGATCATAAAACATGCCAATATGTGGGCCTTAACGAACTGGAGTTTCTTCCCACTTTCTTGTATTCGTTCATCTTGTATTGTATGTACCTTTCTGTTTCTGATGTTATATAGTATATGTGTTTATATTAAAGCAGCTTTCTGTACTACAGTAATCAGTAAGACACAATGGGCACTGAAGGGGCAAAAGCTAGGCCTGCCACGATAATTACTACATTATATTGTCTTATCATTCAATATATGAAAGATGAGTAATATTTTTGGGGGGGCAGTACTTAACGTGTGTACATTTTCTTTGCACTACTAGAAAATCTTTGGTTATTTTTTGGCTGTATGGTAAGATTTAAGCTGTAAACGGTTGAATTAACTTCTATGACTCATTACAGATGCAAACTAAGTACTAAATTGATTCATTTATTTATTGCAGCTTATGATTTTTTAACTATATTGCAGATCTATAATAGTTTTTGTGGTTTAAATCTGCTCTTGGGTTATTGACTCATAGCATAATTTAGTTTCAATATTATCATTTATCGTGTAAGTATACTTCAACAATATATCGTACTTCCAAATTTGTTATTGTAACAGGTGTAGCAAAAACACCTACACAAGAATAAGCAATTAAATAAATTATCTGGCTGCCAGAAATGCACAGCTGGGACACAATGTTTCAACAATGTGTACGAATGATTTCATAAACATTACCATATACATAGAATTAATTAACATAGCACAGATATACACTGTGTTACACTGTATCAAATGTATTTCTAAGGGACTACTGAATAGACTGCCTGAATATGTCACTTGCTTGCTGAACTTTGATACAGAAACTTTTAATACAAGAGCTCATGATTGTTTAAGACCGAAAATTGGTTGCATCAGAACTGAATTGGGTAAATAAAATAAAATTAAAGCCGCAAGCGGCATCGAACGGCCCTCGCGGGCCGCGCATCGCACTCGGCCGACCCGGCACTCCCTATAGGTGGCGCTAACGCGCCACATGCCTCTGTTTTTATTGTGGCTTTGGGCTGCACTTGTCACCAAACAAAGTCAAAAGACATTGGAGCACTGATACATAAAATGCACCAACATGGGTTATTCCAGGCATCGCCATGGCAACACCGTGCAAAATACAAAGTTGGAACCTTGGACTTTTTTGACAGGAACGATGTAAAGAATCAACGTGCCAAATCTCACGTTCTTCACTGAAGGTCTGAAGCTGTTATAAGACTTTGAAATGTCCAAACATGTGTAAATTTTCCCATTAGGATAACATGGGGTATTTCGCGCATCGCCATGGCAACAAAGTGAAAATTATGACATGGGTGTGATTGAGTTTTTTGATTGGGATGACATGATGAGTCATTCTGGCAAATTTCACTTAATTCCATGAAACTAATTTTTCTCATGAATGGGAAATTTTCGGACCGTTCCCATTAGATAACATGGGAACTTCGGCGCATCGCCATGGCAACACAATGCAAAAAACGACATGGGTCTGATTGACTTTATTGATTGGAATGATGATGAAATGGAATTTTGTGTGAAATTTCGTAACATTTGGGAAAACTAAATTTTGGGCCCTCCATGCAAATGTATTTGTTATTCTGTAGGGGGCGCTATTGCACCAAATTGTTTTCTTTCACAATTAGTAGGTCTAAGGCAGAAAGTTTTACAACTGATTTGAATTTGAGTCAAATCGGACTTAGTATGCACAAATGGGAGCAAATTTTGAAATTTAAAAATTGCAAAAATTCCGATGGAATTTTGCGGCTTCGCCGCACGGAAACCGTTATACGTATCAATGTAAATTGGATAACTTTTGATGCCCCACTTGTCTAGATGATGTCTAGTGATTTTCGCCCAGGCACTCATCGTTGCGGAAGCAATAGGCCCTACGCCCTGTAGGGGCTCGGGCCTAATAAAAATAATAATATTTTTAGCAAAAACAATATATCCGAAAACATTAGAATGACAAATTAGACGTTTTTCGAAAGCTCTGAACCTTCCCCACGTCACCGTGGGGTCATTGGCGAATGACGGGCACTGACGCGCCCGTCATTCGCCATGACGTCGGGGGTCGCCCACTGACCTCCCACTGACTTCCATTCATTTTAGCAGTAATAAGGATGGCCCATGCCTGCGGCATGGGTTGCTGGGATAGTGGAATCAGGGCAAGGTCACGACCTCAGCCGAACTTGTGCGCGCAGCGCACAAGTTCGGCAAGACAGTTAGCAACGATGAGTGCCTGGGCTTCGCCCAGGCACTCATCGTTGCGGAAGCAATAGGCCCTACGCCCTGTAGGGGCTCGGGCCTAATTAAAGCCGCAAGCGGCATCGAACGGCCCTCGCGGGCCGCGCTTCGCACTCGGCCGACCGGGCACTCCCTGTAGGTGGCGCTGATCCATTAGTTGCCTCTGTTTTATTGTAGCTTTGAGATGCATTTGTTCCCAAATAAAGGCAAAAGACATTGGGAGCACAGATGCACAGAATGCACCAACATGGGTTTTTCCAGGCATCGCCATGGCAACACCGTGCAAAATACAAAGTTGGCCCCTCGGACTTTTTTGACAGGGACGATGTAAAGAATCACTGTGCCAAATTTCCTGTTCTTCATTGAAGGTAATAAGTCGTTAGAAGACTTTGAAATGTCTGAAAATTTTGAAAATTTCCCATTAGGATAACATGGGGTATTTCGCGCATCGTCATGGCAACAAAGTGAAAAATATGGCATAGGTGTAATTGACTTTTTGGATCGGGATGACATGATGAGTCATTCTGCCAAATTTCACTTAATTCCATGAAACTAATGTTTTTCTCATGAATGGGAAATTTTCGGAGCGTTCCCATTAGGATAACATGGGCACTTTGGCGCATCGCCATGGCAACAGGATGCAAAAAACGACATGGGTCTGATTGACTTTATTGATTGGAATGACGAAATGGAATTTTGTGTGAAATTTCGTAACATTTGGGAAAACTAAATTTTTGAACCTCCATACAAATTAATTTGTTATTCTGTAGGGGGCGCTATTGCACAAATTTTGTTTCTTTCACAATGAGTAGGTCTAGGCCAGAAAGTTTTACAACTGATTCGAATTTGAGTCAAATCGGACTTAGTATGCGCAAATGGGAGCAAATTTTGAAATTAGAAAATTGCAAAAATTCCGATGGAATTTTGCGGCTCCACTGCACGGAAACCGTGATAGGGATCAACATAAATTGGATAACTTTTGATGCCCCACTTGTCTAGATGATGTCTAGTGATTTTCAGCCCTGCAGGTGACGCGCCTTCAGAGGAGTTGACGAAAAAATGCGACGTCAACGAAAAAGCTGACTCTGCATTTCGGAATTTTCAATCCAAGATGGCCGACTTCCGGTTTGTCAGAGGGCGTGGCCACAATAATATTTTTTGTTTGGCATCACTTGAAGAATGTGTGTACCGAATTTGGTGGCTCTACGACAAAGTTGACGTCAGGGCGTCTCCCATTGACGCAATGTATTTTGACTTTTGTAGGTGGCGCTGTCGCGCCATTTTTTTATGCCCAATGATGCACCATATAAAAAAATAAATTTTTCGCCAGACCTGAATTTTGGGCAAAATTTGGTGAGTTTTTGAATATGTTCAGGGGGTCAAATTCCTGTTCAAAGAGCAGGAGAAAGAAGAAATTAAAGCCGCAAGCGGCATCGAACGGCCCTCGCGGGCCGCGCTTCGCACTCGGCCGACCCGGCACTCCCTGTAGGTGGCGCTAACGCGCCACATGCCTCTGTTTTATTGTGGCTTTGGGCTGCACTTGTCACCAAACAAAGTCAAAAGACATTGGGAGCACTGATACATAAAATGCACCAACATGGGTTTTTCCAGGCATCGCCATGGCAACACCGTGCAAAATAGAAACTTGGCACCTCAGACTTTTTTGATGGGGATGATGTAAAGAATCAACGTGCCAAATCTCACATTCTTCATTGAAGGTCTGAACCTGTTATAAGACTTTGAAATGTCCAAAAATTAGTACATTTTCCCATTAGGATAACATGGGGTATTTCGCGCATCGCCATGGCAACAGAGTGAAAAATATGGCATGGGTGTGATTGACTTTTTTGATCAGGATGACATGATGAGTAATTCTGCCAAATTTCACTTAATTCCATGAAACTAATGTTTTTCTCATGAATGGGAAATATTCGGAGCGTTCCCATTAGGATAACATGGGCACTTTGGCGCATCATCATGGCAACACGGTACAAACAACGTCATGGGTCTGATTGACTTTATTGATCAGGATGACCTACTGGAATTTGTGTGCAATTTCGTAACATTTGGGAAAACTAAATTTTGGGACCTCCATGCAAATGTATTTGTTATTCTGTAGGGGGCGCTATTGCACCAAATTGTTTTCTTTCATAATTAGTAGGTCTGGGCCAGAAAGTTTTACAACTGATTCGAATTTGAGCCCAATCGGACTTTGTATGCGCAAACGGGAGCAAATTTTGACATTTGAAAATTGCAAAAATTCCGATGGAATTTTGCGGCTTCGCCGCACGGAAACCGTGATAGGGATCAACGTAAATTGGATAACTTTGGATGCCCCACTTGTCTAGATGATGTCCAGTGATTTTCAGCCCTGCAGGTGAAGCGCCTTCAGAGGAGTTGACGAAAATGCGACGTCAACGAAAATGCTGACTCGGCATTTCGGAATTTTCAATCCAAGATGGCCGACTTCCGGTTTGTCAGAGGGCGTGGCCATAATAATATTTTTTGTTTGGCATCACTTGATGAATGTGTGTACCGAATTTGGTGGGTCTACGACAAAGTTGACGTCGGGGTGTCTCCCATTGACGCAATGTATTTTGACTTTTGTAGGTGGCGCTGTCGCGCCATTTTTTTATGCCCAATGATGCACCATATAAAAAAATAAATTTTTCGGCAGACCTGAATTTTGGGCAAAATTTTGTGAGTTTTCGAATATGTTCAGGGGGTCAAATTCCTGTTCAAAGAGCAGAAGAATAAAAAAAAAAAAAATAATAAAAATTAAAGCCGCAAGCGGCATCGAACGGCCCTCGCGGGCCGCGCTTCGCACTCGGCCGACCGGGCACTCCCTGTAGGTGGCGCTGATTCATCACTTGCCTCTGTTTTATTGTGGCTTTGAGCTGCATTTGTAACCAAACAAAGTCAAAAGACATTGGGAGCAGTGATGCACAAAATGCACCAACATGGGGTTTTCCAGGCATCGCCATGGTAACACCGTGCAAAATACAAAGTTGGCACCTCGGACTTTTTTGACGGGGAAGATGTAAAGAATCAGCGTGCCAATTTTCACATACTGGATTGAAGGTATGAAGCCGTTATAAGACTTTGAAATGTCCAAAAATGTGTACATTTTCCCATTAGGCTAACATGGGGTTTTTCACGCATCGCCATGGCAACCGGGTGGAAAATATGGCATGGGTGTGATTGACTTTTTTGATCGGGATGACATGATGAGTCATTCTGGCAAATTTCACTTAATTCCATGAAACTAATGGTTTTCTCATGAATGGGAAATTTTCGGACCGTTCCCATTAGGATAACATGGGAACTTCGGCGCATCGCCATAGCAACACGGTGCAAGAAACGACATGGGTCTTATTGACTTTATTGATTGGGATGACCCACTGGAATTTTGTGTGAAATTTCATAACATTTGGGAAAACTAAATTTTGGGCCCTCCATGCAAATTTATTTGCTATTCTGTAGGGGGCGCTATTGCACCAAATTGTTTTCTTTCATAATTAGTAGGTCTACGCCAGAAAGTTTTACAACTGATTCAAATTTGAGCTCAATTGGACTTTGTATGCGCAAACGGGAGCAAATTTTGACATTTGAAAATTGCAAAAATTCCGATGGACTTTTGCGGCTTCGCCGCACGGAAACCGTTATGCGTATCAACGTAAATTGGATAACTTTTGATGCCCCACTTGTCTAGATGATGTCCAGTGATTTTCAGCCCTGCAGGTGAAGCGCCTTCAGAGGAGTTGACGAAAATGCGACGTCAACGAAAACGCTGACTCGGCATTTCGGAATATTCAATCCAAGATGGCCGACTTCCGGTTTGTCCGAGGGCGTGGCCATAATAATATTTTTTGTTTGGCATCACTTGATGAATATGTGTACCGAATTTGGTGGGTCTATGACAAAGTTTACGTCGGGGCGTCTCCCATTGACGCAATGTATTTTGACTTTTGTAGGTGGCGCTGTCGCGCCATTTTTTTATGTCCAATGATGCACCATATAAAAAAAATAATTTTTCGGCACTTCTGAATTTTGGGCAAAATTTGGTGAGTTTTCAAATATGTTCAGGGGGTGAAATTCCTGTTCAAAGAGCAGAAGAAAGAAAAAAAAATAATAATAATAAAAATTAAAGCCGCAAGCGGCATCGAACGGCCCTCGCGGGCCGGGCTTCGCACTCGGCCGACCCGGCACTCCCTAAGGGTGGCGCTAACGCGCCACATGCCTCAGTTTTATTGTGGCTTTGGGCTGCATTTGTGACCAAACAAAGCCAAAAGACACTGGGATCACTGATGCACAAAATGCACCAACATGGGTTTTTCCAGGCGTCGCCATGGCAACACCGTGCAAAATACAAAGTTGGCCCCTTGGACTTTTTTGACGGGGACGATGTAAAAAATCAATGTGCCAAACCTCACATTCTTCATTGAAGGTGTGAAGCCGTTATAAGACTTTGAAATGTAAAAAAAATTGTAAATTTTCCCATTAGAATAACATGGGGTAGTTCACGCATCGCCATGGCAACAGAGTAATAATTATGACATGGGTGTGATTGACTTTTTTGATTTGGATGACATGAAGAGTAATTCTGCCAAATTTCACAGAATTCCATGAAACTAATGTTTTTCTCATGAATGGGGAATTTTCGGAGCGTTCCCATTAGGATAACATGGGCACTTTGGCGCATCGTCATGGCAACACGGTGCAAAAAATGGCATGGGTCTGATTGACTTTATTGATCGGGATCACGAACTGGAATTTTGTGTGAAATTTTGTAACATTTGTGAAAACTAAATTTTGGGACCTCCATACAAATGTATTTATTATTCTGTAGGGGGCGCTATCGCGCCAATTTTGTTTCTTTCACAATGAGTAGGTTTAGGCCAGAAAGTTTTACAAATGATTCGAATTTGAGTGAAATCGGACTTTGTATGCGCAAACGGGAGCAAATTTTCAAATGTGAAAATTGCAAAAATTCCGATGGAAATTTGCGGCTTCGCCGCACGGAAACCGTGATACGTATCAATGTAAATCGGATAACTTTTGATGCCCCACTTGTCTAGATGATGTCCAGTGATTTTCAGCCCTGCAGGTGAAGCGCCTTCAGAGGAGTTGACGAAAATGCGACGTCAACGAAAATGCTGACTCGGCATTTTGGAATTTTCAATCCAAGATGGCCGACTTCCGGTTTGTCCGAGGGCGTGGCCATAATAATATTTTTTGTTTGGCATCACTTGAAGAATGTGTGTACCGAATTTGGTGGCTGTACGACAAAATTGACGTCGGGGCGTCTCCCATTGACGCAATGTATTTTGACTTTTGTAGGTGGCGCTGTCGCGCCATTTTTTTATGCCCAATGATGCACCATATAAAAAAATAAATTTTTCGGCAGAGTTGAATTTTGGGCAAATTTTGGTGAGTTTTCAAATATGTTCAGGGGGTCAAATTCCTGCTCAAAAAGCAGAAGAAAGAAGAAATTAAAGCCGCAAGCGGCATCGAACGGCCCTCGCGGGCCGCGCTTCGCACTCGGCCGACCGGGCACTCCCTGTAGGTGGCGCTGATTCATCACTTGCCTCTGTTTTATTGTGGCTTTTGGCTGCACTTGTCACCAAACAGAGTCAAAAGACATTGGGAGCACTGATGCACAAAATGCACCAACATGGGTTTTTCCAGGCATCGCCATGGCAACACCGTGCAAAATACACAGTTGGCCCCTTGGACTTTTTTGACGGGGACGATGTAAAGAATCACTGTGCCAAATTTCATGTTCTTCATTGAAGGTCTGAAGTCGTTAGAAGACTTTGAAATGTCCAAAAATGTGGAAATTTTCCCATTAGGATAACATGGGGTATTTCGGCCATCGCCATGGCAACCGGGTGGAAAATATGACATGTATCCAATTGACTTTTTGGATTGGGATGACATGATGAGTCATTCTGGCAAATTTCACTTAATTCCATGAAACTAATGTTTTTCTCATGAATGGGAAATTTTCGGAGCGTTCCCATTAGGATAACATGGGCACTTTGGCGCATCGTCATGGCAACACGGTACAAAAAACGTCATGGGTCTAATTGACTTTATTGATTGGGATGACCCACTGGAATTTTGTGTGAAATTTCGTAACATTTGGGAAAACTAAATTTTGGGCCCTCCATGTAAATTTATGTTTTATTCTGTAGGGGGCGCTATTGCACCAAATTGTTTTCTTTGATAATTAGTAGGTCTAGGCCAGAAGGTTTTACAAATGATTCGAATTTGAGCCCAATCGGACTTTGTATGCGCAAACGGGAGCAAATTTTCAAATTTGAAAATTGCAAAAATTCCGATGGACTTTTGCGGCTTCGCCGCACGGAAACCGTTATACGTATCAATGTAAATCGGATAACTTTTGATGCCCCACTTGTCTAGATGATGTCCAGTGATTTTCAGCCCTGCAGGTGAAGCGCCTTCAGAGGAGTTGACGAAAATGTGACGTCAACGAAAATGCTGACTCGGCATTTCGGAATTTTCAATCCAAGATGGCCGACTTCCGGTTTGTCAGAGGGCGTGGCTATAATAATATTTTTTGTTTGGCATCACTCGATGAACGTGTGTACCGAATTTGGTGGCTCTACGACAAAGTTGACGTCGGGGCATCTCCCATTGACGCAATGTATTTTGACTTTTGTAGGTGGCGCTGTCGCGCCATTTTTTTATGTCCAATGATGCACCATATAAAAAAATAAATTTTTCAGCAGACCTGAATTTTGGGCAAAATTTGGTGAGTTTTTGAATATGTTCAGTGGGTCAAATTCCTGCTCAAAGAGCAGAAGAAGAAATAAAAAAAATAATAAAAATAAAAATAATATTTTTAGCAAAAACAATATATCCGATAACATTAGAATGACAAATTATACGTTTTTTGAAAGCTGTGGACCTTCCCCACGTCACCGTGGGGTCATTGGCGAATGACGGGCGCTGACGCGCCCGTCATTCGCCATGACGTCGGGACCCGCCATTGACCTCCCATTGACCTCCATTCATTTTAGCAGCAACAAAGATGGCCCATGCCTACAGCATGGGTTGCTGGGATAGTGGAATCAGGGCAAGGTTGCGACCTCAGCCGAACTTGTGCGCTACGCGCACAAGTTCGGCAAGACAGTTAGCAACGATGAGTGCCTGGGCTTCGCCCAGGCACTCATCGTTGCGGAAGCAATAGGCCCTACGCCCTGTAGGGGCTCGGGCCTAATAAAAAAAAAAAATAATAATAATATTTTTAGCAAAACAAATATATCCAAAAACATTAGAATGACATATTATACGTTTTTTGAAAGCTCTCGACTTTCCCCACGTCACCGTGGGGTCATTGGCGAATGACGGGCGCTGACGCGCCCGTCATTCGCCATGACGTCGGGGTCCGCCATTGACCTCCCATTGACTTCCATTCATTTTAGCAGTAATAAAGATGGCCCATGCCTACGGCATGGTTTGCTGGGATAGTGGAATCAGGGCAAGGTCGCGACCTCAGCCGAACTTGTGCGCTGCGCGCACAAGTTCGGCAAGACAGTTAGCAACGATGAGTGCCTGGGCGAAGCCCAGGCACTCATCGTTGCGGAAGCAATAGGCCCTACGCCCTGTAGGGGCTCGGGCCTAATAATAATATTTTTAGCAAAAACAATATATCCGATAACATTAGAATGACAAATTATACATTTTTCGAAAGCTCTGGACCTTCCCCACGTCACCGTGGGGTCATTGGCGAATGACGGGCGCTGACGAAGCAATAGGCCCTACGCCCTGTAGGGGCTCGGGCCTAATAATAATATTTTTAGCAAAAACAATATATCCGATAACATTAGAATGACATATTATACATTTTTTGAAAGCTCTTGACTTTCCCCACGTCACCGTGGGGTCAATGGCGAATGACGGGCGCTGACGCGCCCGTCATTCGCCATGACGTCGGGGCCCGCCATTGACCTCCCATTGACTTCCATTCATTTTAGCAGTAACAAAGATGGCCCATGCCTGCGGCATGGGTGCTTGGATAGGGCTCGATGCCAGGAGTGTGTTTGGGCGACATGAGCGGTTCGCGCTGCCTTTGTCAACATTGAGTCAATGGGCTTCGCCCATTGACTCAATGTTGACGATGACATGCTAGCAAGAACAAATATGCACATCCCATGCCTACGGCATGGGTTGCTAGGATACTGGAGTCAGGGCAAGGTCGCGACCTCAGCCGAACTTGTGCGCTTTGCGCACAAGTTCGGCAAGACAGTTAGCAACGATGAGTGCCTGGGCTTCGCCCAGGCACTCATCGTTGCGGAAGCAATAGGCCCTACGCCCTGTAGGGGCTCGGGCCTAAAAATAAAAAGCTTTTGGTTATTTTGCTTCCTATAAATGGAAGGACATGCAAAACTTGATCCTTTGGTGCCACAAATGCAGTCTAATAATCTGGTGACAAAAATGTATACTCACACCAACACCCGTTTTTAATGTTTTAAATTGACTTGTGCCCTTATTTAGTTTGTTTGCTTTTTAGTTTGTAGTGTTCTGCATTTGAACAGGGCTCCCATGAACAAGAGTCTGAGTGCTCTCACTGGACTCTCCCTGTATAAATAAAGATAGATAAATAAATAGATACATGAAGATGAAGTTCAAATCAAATACTCATTTACTTCCAACTTCTGATGTTGATTTATTAGCAGTTATAACGGTGCTGCACACACAATTTTGAACCATGAGTAAAAAATATGGTTTAGTTGTTACTGTTAGCTTGTCCTTGTTGTCCCTTAACTTACTCTGATATTGTACCACAACGGAAAAGAGTCTGCTTGTTGTTTCTACGTGATTCTCAATGAGCTACATGCCTAATTGGACAAAAATGCCTTTCAAAATCCACAGATGATATTCTTCAGTTTCATTTTCATCTCAAACAGCTGTACTTTTACAATACAATAGTGTGAAGGGTATTTACCTGAACAGAAAAAAGTCTAAAACAGCACCTTCAGTGATGTATGTCTTGTGTTGGTGTTCAAGTTGCTAATTTTCATTATTGTTTGCAATGCCCACTGTCACATCGTATTCACAAGCTATAATCACTTGGCTAAAACAGCGGCACGATTTGGTAATTTCAAGTTAAGTAACAGAAATAGCCCACACAAAGTTAGCTGATCTTTCTGACCGCTCAACAATACCTCCATGCTATAACATACCCCTGCAAAGTCATATGGCGTGTCACCTTGTCCTTAATTTCCGGTGTTTGTGTCCTAGTTAAAAGGCTGTGGTTAACATTAGCGGCTGGGGAGCTCTAAATGATACACTGGAGCTGTCTGCAGAACAGAATGGACAAGGAGAGGTGCGGGGGTCAGTCGGAGGTCAGGGTTAGACTCAGGGTCAAAGCCTTCAAAGTACAATGTGCTTTTTCTGCAGCGGAGTCTATACAGGCAGCCACTGTGCCAGCTGGGCCCACTTCTACAAACAACAAACTCCACACATAAAATCATCCCAGGAACCTTTAATCTGCTCCATCTGTGTGGCTAGCTTTCATTAGGATTTACTAGACCAGTACTAGATTACTGGACAAGATAAGATTATTGTATAAGGGACAAATGAAGCTTTCAAATGTTTGCACTATGATGATCTGGTGACCTTTTTAATTAACTAATGGTGCTTTTATGTTTACCATTATGTACTATAATGTAAAGTAAAATAAAGATCTATCTTACATAGGTGAATTTTGAAAAAAGCAATTTGTACACATGTTGCATCTGGACTATTGCAATTATTTGTACATCCCCCATATGTCTCCCTGCAGCATTTACAGAATGTTCAGAGCGCTGCAGCTCTTCTGCAGGCAAGTACTAAAAGATGAGAGCATATTGCAGTGCAGTGCAACCTGTATTGTATGCTCCTATTTCATATCAGGTGCAATTCAAAATGTTACTGATTGAGTTTAAATGTCTGCACTTTATGGGTCCTCTTTATTTGAGGGAGATACTGCAGCCCTATACTCCACCCAGAGCCCTGAGGTCAGCTGACCAGTTCCTGATGGCTGTGCCCAAAGCCAGGCTCACGACTAGAGGTGACAGAGTCTTTTCTGTGGCAAAGCCCAGACTATGGAACATTCTCCCTCTGCCTGTCAGATCTTTTCAGTCTTTAACACAGTTTAAGACTAGACTGAAAACCAACTACTAGCTTGACAGGAGACCTTGGTGTTTTATTGTTCTATCCTTTGCATTGTATTATCTGTGTTTTTTTGTTTTTTTTGTTAACTTTTATGTGAAGAGCTTTGAGCAGCTGAAGTTGTTTTTTAAATGTGTTATATAAATAACCTTGAACTGAATAATGACTTAACTTGAGGTTTCCTTAAAATAAGAATTGCATGATGAATAAAATATTTGCTCACCATCATGTCAGTGTCGCATACACTACTGTACTAACTTTCACTCTTACTCAAACTGTTTAGAAGGGCATACAATTGTGCAGTGACATTTGGACTCATCAAAACACCATACTTTTCCAAGAACAGAAACTGTAAATCAGAACTCTTTTTCCTTTTTATATCATGGTGAGTAATCAGTGAGATGACGCGATTATGATCAGGAGTAAAACTTGTTTAAGTCAAAGACAGACAGCGCATTATAATAATTATAAACTTGACATTTAAAGGACAAGACTGAAATTCACAGGGGATTAAAAGAAGATTAAAAATGAAATGGAGATAAGAAAATAACCTAAAGCTATGGTTGTGCTGTAATTGCATGTATAACAGTGACATGCACACCGTGGCCACAAGACCGCAACGGCCACAATCACATTGAAAAAGCAATTTGAATTATTATTTTTTTACTTAAGTAACATCATTTCAACTGTAAGTAACAAGATATTCCTTATAATGTTTAAAACCTGCAAACTCTGTAGTTCTGACTTCTACAAACGTGTTCTGAAATGCATGGGATTCGTGGATTGGTTGTTGTATTAGTTCATCAATTCATATTTCATTCTTCTCTTAAATGTTAATGTTTCTCGATGGGTTTAAAGTGGACTTTAAAAAAACGAATTGACATTTGAAAACATCTAATTGTAATCGCAAAATCCCCAAATTGTTCGGACCCCAAATATGCACAGAATCAGCTTTAACAAGAGGCTGGTAGAATGTTAAACCAAGTCGCAATTAGGACTGTCACAATATCACTATCACTTGTGGGGGGCAATATTCATCATCAGTACTTTTCCTTTGTGCCAGTGGGGACTTTTAATTATGTTTCTGTTCTGTGAGATTCAGGCTGTAGCGGGCTGAATAAATAACCTATGACTCAAAAATTATCGTTCCATCTATCATGTATTGAAGGATAAGTCGATGTAGTATTCATCATGACAAGCCAATTTATGCTCTCCTAGCTGCGGTGTGGATGTATACCCTTTCCCATAGTTCCTTGGGTGTCTCACCTCACAGACGCCCTGATAATGGGGCCACCCTTGAGACCGACTCTGCCATATTGATATACACGACACAGAGCGCTCTTGTGTTCTTAACATGTCCAATGCAGTGACACAAACTGTTCCCTTGACACACCTCCGCATTCGCACATGGCATAGGGTAATTGGGGCCCCTGGGGGTGCTCCTCGGGCCCCCGGAGCCAAGGGCGCTCATCTCTTACAAAGGAGCAGATAAATCAAAGAGTTAATAAGCCAGCAGCATGGAGAGGACTATTTATGACCATGAGGAGCACAAGGCCAGAGTCCAGCTGTGCACTGCTCACAAGTGCTGTTATAAACTGATCTGCAATGCACAAGTCACCATCTGGATCTCACTCAGAAGAAAGGGATAGGAGATTTTACAGGAGAACACCTTTTTTTTTTAACATTTTGAAACTAATAAATCAACCTGAGATAAATAAAATAATACATTATGTTGAAAATATATAACTAAGAAGGAAAGTAGCACTTATAAATCATAATGATAAATGGTCACATTTTTATATAGCGTTTTTCCACCTTCAAGGCACTCAAAGCACTTTACATCAAGGAACCACTCACCCATTCATGCACCAATGCACACAGACACAGAGGGCGAGGAGGGTTAAGTGTCTTGCTCAAAGACACAACAACAGCATTCATCTGTAGGAGCTGGAATCACACCGCCACCGAGGGTCAGTGGATATGACCTCTCAACCAATGATGTTTTATGTCGAGAGCGGGATTTGAACTGTCAACCTTCAGCTTAGTGGACAAACACCAATAATAGAAAACAAAAATGTAAATTAAATAGTAGTTATTTATTTATTTTTTTTAAGGTTACAGGTTCTACTACTGCTGCTTATATATCGGTGAGGAAGTTAGCTACCTAGCCACTTGTCCCACAGTTTTACATTACGATCTCTTTTTTCTTTTCTTTTCTTTTTTTAATTGCAGTGTTTTACGGCTCAAAAATAGTTAGAAAAACATTCTTATCTATGACGTGACCTGGTAGCATCACTTCTCCATGGAGCTAGAATCATACCAGAAAAATTACATATTACATCTTTAAGTAAAATGCTGTTACTTCCATTAACTCAAACGTCAAGTAAATGTGATTGTGCCTAATGAAAGAATGGTTTCTCATCAGTGTTTGGTAATCCCATAGATTTTCTTGTAGCATTATTCATCATCACTAACTGTTTCCCGTTAGTCTATAATAGAGCACACATCCCAATACAAAACCATGGCAGCACAGTACAGCACACTATTGATTCCTCTGCAGAAAACCTGCTCTCACCCCCTCCCTCCCTCTGCCCCTGTCCCGTGTTTTGGAACCCTCTGGTCATTCTGCGCAGCCAATTTGTACCCCTGTTGTTGTTATTAGTGCTTCTCAAACTGCGGTCCCGGGACATGAACGCACAAGCTTTATGACGCCGTGCCTAATAAACATCATTGTGATTTTCCCAGGCTGGTAATTAAGTGCGGAGCTAATTTGTCATAGTTAGTTAGAGCAGAGCACCGTTTCCTGGAGAAGGTAACAGTGGCTGAGAAGGGCCAAGAGTTTAACACTTTGCTCATTTTATAGCCAGCACTGCCTAATGGGACTGGATGTCATGATTTTGAAGGATGCAGTGAAGCCAGTGTGGATCAAGGTGGGCCAGAGGTTTCTCGACATAGTTTGTGACTCCCTCATTTTTTGGTTCTTGATCATAGTTCCCGTTGACAGATATGGGTTTTTGAATATTCATGAATTTGAAAATGAAAAGGCTCTGCCAAGTTGTACGCATTTGCATTCCCACCGTGCCACTGGTTAAATGTTTTCCTGACGGGAGAGTTATGAACACGCCAGCAGATCATTTAAAATCTGGAAAACAACTTGTTAAGCTCCGCATCGAGTTCATAAAGAGTTTCGGAGACTTCTGGCCCATTAAAATATCAACAAAAGATTAATGAAATTAATTACATTAAGCAGACATTTGTGTGAATGCTCATGACAAAATTATTATGATGTCTAAATACCATTCATAGAGCTGGGTAGACTACTAAAATAAAGACAAATTTAACTTCAACAATTTAAAGACGTACTGTCAGGATTCTCCCCTCTGCTCTTTTCCCTGTTGTTTTCCCCTCCCTTCTGTGTTGTCTGTCTCTCCTCCCACCTGGGCGTCGGCGTACCTGATCTGACAGCTGGGACACCTGGATCCAATTTCCCTCATTACCTGCAGTGTAAGAAGCCTGGTTTTTCATCTGCGTCTCGCCAGATCGTTGTTGATACTTTTCCAGTTAGTAGATGCTTTAGCTCCACAAGACAAGCTAATGTTTTTCAGCGTTTTTGTACTACAATTGCTTTGTTCTGTGTCCAGGTGTCTCTGTCATTATTTTTGGAAGCCTATTCCCTATGTGTCTGCCTGCCTGCCTGCCTGCCTGTCTGTCTGTCTGTCTGTCTGTCTGCCTGCCTCCAACCTGTCTACCTACCTACCTGCCTACTAGCCAGCCTGATACCTACTTGCACCTCTGGACCCACCAGCTTAATACTTACCACATTTACCTGATTACTAGCTCGCACAATAAACATTTGAACTACTTACCAGTTGTGTACTGCTTTTAGGTCCTAAGTAAAACCATGACAAGCACTGTGTAACTTTTCTGGTGCAAACGCTGGAGTCCACCATCTGCTTATCTTCATGAAGATGTTATTGCTTCCATCATGGAGACCAGCAGGTGGGGCAACCAGCTCACAATAAGAAGGTTTGCTTTTATATTTTTGAGCAATAAAGCACCTGTAATAAACAAATTCCTAGATGGTTAATATGGCGCATTCCAGGCAATAACATGACATATTTGTATCTATAATCCCTGTATTTTAAAATATCTTTTCAGTATTTGTTAAAAGACCATTGGGGGTTGTGTTCTCTTTTGTTTTGTTGTTTTGTCTAGTTCACAGAATTTTACCTAGAAAATGACCTCCAGTTTGAGCTAGACCATAAGCTACACAGAGCAGGTGGGCCATTACTTTTACAATACAACCATAAAACTACAAAAAAAGCCAAATGAGACAAACAGACGATGGTGCAAATAAATGTGATGATTATGGTCCAGAAAAACAACTGTAATGGTATAAATCAACTAGGTCACCTTTTTCCCTCGTAGATAAATAGGGCCTCATATTCTTTACAATGGGTGTACAGTAAACAGTATATTTTATGCTTCCAGATGCCAAGTAAACAATGCTTCTAATCAGGTTTGGGGAAAGTAACTGCCTATGAACAAATTCCATAACTCCAAATATGTTACCGTCATAATGCACAATATCCCAGAGAATACTTTAGCAACCAATTTGGCTTTAACTGGATCATAATTCTGTTTCATTAAATTTTCATAATTACAATCAATTTGGCACCGTATTAACTTGATGATGTGGTGTAAGCTTTGAGGAAGGTCTCTGAACTGTATAAAATGAGTAATACATTTAAGAGTGTTTTGCGCATCGGGGCTCAAGGCTGCTTTTCTGTCAGGATTCTGAATAGATTTGTGGTCATATGCAATATCTCATTCTATGTGTGCAACTGAGGAGGCGAAAGTCAAGAGAAATCAATGTGTTATGTAAAATCTAATGAATTAAATCAAAAACCATAGATTTACTACACTAAATGCATAATATTTAAGGTGTTAAAGGACCTATGAGGGTGTTAACTTCTTGCAACATGCTAATTTAGAGTATTATATGAATGCGAGCGCAGCCCCTCCCTCTACCATGCTTGCGTCGCTCTTTTAAACAAGTAGTTAGCCCCTGTAGTGATTCATGAAAACTAATATGAAATTTTTTTTTTTTTTTTATTGTTGTCTCATTTTGAACACTCCATGGTTGCCATTTGAACATTTTATATCGAGATTGAATGCGCTGTGAAAATGGAGCAAAAATCTTTGGGGGATCTATGGGGGAGCACTGGCCATTCTAGGGGAGGATAGTGCCCCCTCAAGTAGCTTTTTTGGTTGAGAATCCAGCACCTGATTGTCTCCATGGATATGTTATTGCTTTGTCTCGAACGTTCGGAGGCGTTAAACTAATCTATCGCTACTGAGCCTGATCATAGGTCAGATCTGTGGAGAGGCAAGCCTGTTCACAGTAAGAATGCATGTTTTTCAAGGCATTTTTTCCATGGATACAAGCAGGTGGCGTGCAGGTACCATAAGAGAAGTTACAATGCACCACTGCCAAATCTGTTTCAGTAGTGGATTTGTTTTGCTCTACATTTACCAGCCCCAAAGCCTTGCATGATAACACCTACTTATTCACCCACACAAGGCAAGCTGAATAGATTTTGACGTCGGCTACATTTGCCTTCGAGTGAGTAACAAGGAAGTAACCGATCAGTTCACATCCAGTCAATGCACAGCCAATGCCATTCTCTCATATACAAGACTGCTCCTCTTACCCAGCAGCTTTTCATCTACAAGAGCCTGTCTGATCAAGTCTCTAGTTGTTGTGGAGATGTTCAAATGCATTAGAGAGATATTTCTGCGACTGTTTAAAGTGACACGCACAATTAAACAGCTGCTTCCTGTGATTAAAGCCATACACTCCAGTTTCTAGGTCATTTCCTGCTCCTCTCTTGGCTCTTGTACACCTGTCCACCCCTCCTTCATAACATGTTATCCTGCTGGAGTATGGAAATCCTTTTAATTACCTTTGAACGGCCCCTGTTTGTTTGTGTTTTACAGGGCAGTTCAGGGCAGTTACAGTTACTCAAGCCCAGTGAGGGTTAATATAATATTTCAAAGGCTAAAGTAAAACACATTAGAGGTGGAAAATAGGGATTTGGTGATATACTTTTTTATTATTATTCTTATTGTATGCACAGAGTTTAGTTTATTTTTTGTATCTTATTTAGGATATAATATCTGGGTCAGAATTTCAACAGTACAGTAGTAGTAACAATGTACTAACACAAGCAGTGGTGTAGTATATGTAGTTGGTGTAGCGATAGATGTAAAAGTTATAGTGGTGGCAGAAGTTGGAACTCTACTTTGACTATGCATAACATTTTGTAAACTATGCTTTTTACAAGATCTTGTCATTTGTGGACAGAGCAGTCAGACCCACAGGTTAGTGGTTCGATTCCAGCTCCCACAAATGCATACTGTGGCTGTGTCTTTAAGCAAGACACTTGATCCACCTCAATCCCCGTGTCTGTGTACACTGGTGAATGAATGTGTGTGTGTGTGTGTGTGTGTGTGTGTGTGTGTGTGAGTGGTTCCTTGATGTAAAGTGTTTTGAGTTCCACTATAGTCAGAAAAGCGCATTAAAGATGTGTTTTCTTTTGCCATTAATAATAATGCCAATAATCAAGTACAAGCACTTCTATTTTTCTGTCAGATTACTTGAAAAAAATATCACTTTTAAACACTTTCAAACATTAACGATATAATGTCTGTGATTTAGTTTTCTCCATCTCAGAGACAGAATTGTTTTTTTATTGCCATTGTCAGTTAACACAATTCACAAACTAAGAACTTGCATCAGTGGTACGATACATTTTGGCTGATAAAATGAGGGGCACCTATGACAGACTTGAATGTGTTTCTCGAACTGCCATGCCAGTACTGAAATATGTATTCTATCAAAATGTGCTCATAAAAGGCATATATGCAAGAGGTCATGCACATGTCAGCTGCCAGCCAACATTTTCTGGTGGAGACTGTTCCTAAAGGCACAAAACAGTGTCAGTGGTGTAATGCTGTCTTCAGTGTTACACCAGACCTGTAACGAGTGAATGCACAAGAGGCTGAGTTAGACCAAATGAATGCTCACTTCAACTCTCACTCAAACTCTATTTTCTCGGGGTGTACCGACTCGAAATCCTCGGTTGACTAAAGATGTGTCCTGCCGATCGATTAGTCGGCTAAAAAGGGGGGCGTGGCAAAAGCTCTTAAAGCTTTCAGTATAACCTGAATGTATCTGACTATCTATCAAACTGCTCTCAAAAAGTTTCATCTTTCAACTACAGAAAAGTATGAGGACACTGTCTATTTATGAGTAATTTTAAAAAGGCAGATTAAATTCATAATTCACTCCCAAATCTTCAGCTAGTTCACTTTATCACTTTTTTTCTTTTCAGCTGTTGCATATAAAAATCCTTATAATCCTAATAAAATTTTGGTAGACTAAGAATCCAACTGATTCATCAAGTAAACAACTGAAGGACCACAGCTCTACTAACTTCACTGCTGCATCACCACCCACGACCAGTCTTCCCATCTTGTTTGTCTACAACATATACTATTCCTGTATCTCATCTAAGAGCTTTTCCCGGCCTGTGCCTTATCGTCAGAATCATAATTAGCAGGTGCTACATAATCAACTCAGCTATGTTATTTTAATTGGTGCATTTGTGCCAACACAGATAAATCACTGATTAAAACTTGCACTTAAGCATTTTCTAAGTTTTTGACTTCAAAGTTATGGGCATATTTCCCTACAGTCTACATCCTCAGTTCACGATACCTGTAGTTTTATTTATCAGGCTTAAAAGTTGGAAAAAAAAACATATTTATGCCCTGCTGATTTGTATTTTATATTTATGTTTTAGCATATTTTGCAGTCTGCTGATGTATTCTGTAGTATAACTATTTTATATGATCTATAAAGGTGCACTATTTAACTTCTCTAGTGGAAGATCTGCCGCCCTGCTTTCTCCATAAAGACATTATTGCTTTGGCCTAGAATATTCCATTGTACGGTATTTAACATATGTAACTTACACTTATCTAAAACTAAGGCTTTCACTCAAATTGTGTTGTGTTATTCACACTGTGAGAAGAAAATAAAAATCCATAGTTTACAAATATCATACTTATCTATCAGGTAACAAGTATATATGAACATATTTAAACCATAACTGGCTCTGTGCACAGCAGCATGGTAGCTGTGTCTCAAACATGGATCTATAATACGAACAGGATAAGACACTCCCCCTCCGTCCCCGTGTGAAATCGATTAATGGCTGTTCCATAGGTACTGCAGCTCTCGGGAGCTCTGGGCCAGAAAGAATTCTCCTATAGAGCACAATGATTTTTTGGGAATTCAAACCTTTCTAACCTTAACGCCTGTGTTTGGCTGACAGGCATCCACAGCTTTCACAAAGGTTGGATTTTATAGGGATTCTTCTGTATTTTCACAACATTAAAGTTTAGAATTTTTAAATTCTCAAAGTGTTAGGTTTTGTAAGATTTACCCTTGCCCCACTCTGAGCACAATGATAGATCCGCTCTAGAAGCCATCACTCTGATTGGTCAGAACTGATCATGTGGTGTTTTCTGTTCGTCACATGGTGGCCTGTATTCAGGCAGTAATGTAGAAGAAAGAATCTTTAGTGGCATATCACACCAATGAGCACAGGGTCATCCTCAATGCTAAAAAAATGTTTAAAAAAAAAATTTATTATTTTTTATTAAATGTATTTATTATAATTATTTATTTATTTTAATTTAATATATGTATATATATATATATATATATATATATATATATAATATATATATATATATATATATATATATATATAGATATATATATATATATATATATATATATACGCCTCAAAACTTGCATTAGCAAGACACAAACATCTCTCTTTCCAAAACAAAGGTGTCCTCTGGTGAAGTATTAATTTTATTTGTGTAGTTTTTAACATGGTTGTCAGTGACATTCACCCACCTCAGCTCCCTATCCACTGCCTTGTCTTTAATTATTTATTAATTTTAGCTCAACAAAAAACCAACAGAGATAAAACTGGACAGTAGAAAGTAGGACACTAACAATGAGGTTGCCTGGCGCTCTGTACACAGAGCCAAATACTGATTTGTCTAGACATATCTCAAATATATAAATAAATAAAATAAATAAAATCAACATTTTATATGCAAAACATGTCTATTCTTACAGTGAGTTTGAGGACATTTAAAAATCAACTACTTCGTTGGAAGTTAGGTTGCAAGTTATATTTAAAATTCAAACTTTTCTTCCGTATATCCCCTAATACAAACCAGGGAAGTTGTCTGAGGGTCCACACAAGACAGCTGGAGCGCCTCACTTAGTCACTGCAGACTTTAGGAAACAAAATGTGCTGGTAATTCCCCTGACTCTTGATGCCTATCTCCAAACATAAAGAGGATTTAGTTTGGGCTGAGACGCTCCCATGCTGTTAATCCTTATTCTTTACAATCCAGTGTCTTTGCATATATATGTGTATGTGGGTGTGTTTCTATCGGCAATTTCTCCCATCAAATGAATCAAAAACAGTGAAAAGGTTACGCCTGACAGCAAATTATCACAGGGCCATATAGCAACCCCTATTTCATCTGTGCAGTATTGTGTGGGCATGCATATTTAAGGCGTACTATTATCTGCAAAAAAGCAAAGAGTTTAGCAAAAGGGAGAGCATCTGCATTTTAATAACTATGTCTAATTTATTTCATATTATGACCGGCGCCGCACTTTAAATTCCTCACGACTTCATTTCTGCTGATGGCGTCGCTATGGTAATATGGTTTGTTTTGTCTGTGCACCTTCCCAAACAAGCCCATCGCAGTCGGTTTAAAGCTGTTGTGTGTAAATGTAGGGTCTGTATGCATTATTATACAGCAAAAATGATTACTGCAGAGCTCACCGATTCTGGCTCTCCTTAGAAGATTTGCATTATTTTCTATCAAGGAAATCACAGGTCGGGAATATTTTGCATTTCTACCGCAGACATTGTAGAGAATAGTCTTTGGTCCAAATAAATGTAGGAGAAAAATATGTTTGAAAAGTAAAAAAAAGACTGGAAGACAGATAAAAAAAAAAAAATCAGTGAAGACTTATTGATTTTATTCATTCAATTCAGTTCAACTCCTTGTGAGCGAAGTAGCCAAGAACACAAGTTTGAGGTGATAATCAACAAATAACCAATTTTTACATAAAAAGGAACAACATTACAACAACAACAAACCTATCTAATCTGATGTAGAGGTAACAGCATGTGCTTGGTGCTGGTATTTTAAACCAAGAGATTATCAGGATCAGAAAACTGAACCCCCAACCTTCAATCCATTATTTAAACCACTTGATGCCAAACCCCTGCAGCACTAATGAGATCTCTGCATGAGGGTGACGAGTCTTAACACATCATATAGTTTTATAAATTGGTGGACTAACCAACTGACTTCCTTTTGAAATAAAATAGAAGCGGCTTGGTGTTCTTCGTGGATAATACGGCTCCTCATGTACAGTGTGAATCAATTAAAAATGTCCATATAGTGCCTCGATATTCACTCCCAATTACAACATGATACCTTAAGCAGCTGGCTTAGGATCGAAATATGATCAATGTATAGAGGACTGACACCTCTAATTAAAAAAAAGCTTTAAGGTCATGAAACGTTGGTCTCATTATACCACTAAGTATGCATACACATCTGTTAAAAGTGATAGTAATTCAGTATAATTGACAGAGTAACTTTGAAAATGTCATTATTTTTCCCTTGTACAGAAATAAACACAGGATACTGAGATGTGAAGTTCCAACCCACTAACCAGCTTGCCGCATGCTGTTTCTAACTGAGGTGCGAATGGCGGTAGAATAGGTGCAAAGTAGGATTAAAATAGAAATAAATCTAAATATGTAATGGTACTGCCTGTTGAACACTGGAAGTACACAAAAATCCAGCTGGGATAAAAACGATAACATATGAGAGACTAGCAACAAGCTAAAGGTGCTCTACTACTTTTTTGGTAGGGAACCCACGACCTGGCTTGTCTCCATGAAGATGTTATTTCTTAGTCTGGGATGTCCCACAGTTTCACATTAAGCTTATACAGGGTGGCCCAAAAGTCTCATTGTTCTAACTATTTTGTTTCTAAATATTTTTCTTCATTTTTTTTCAGAGCATTTATAACTACCCTTCCGACATGAATATGAGCAAATATAGCACAGAGGAACAAACCTTCATTGTACAGTGGTACTTTGAGTCACATGGGTCAAATTCAGAAACCCAGCAGTGTTACCGTCGACATTTTAATACCAGAGATGCCCCAAGTGTAAACATGCATTTAAGGAATAAGAAGGTCGTTTTCAAAGACAAAGGTGTTTGTGAATAAACCTCAGACAATAAACGACTTAAAACGTAATATCGAGGATCAAATAAGAGCCATAAGCCCAGAAATACTTTCAAATGTTATGCAAAGTGTGTTGGATAGGGCTATTCAGTGCCAAACCCAAAGAGCTAATGAAGATGTAAAAGTGTCAGTGACTTTTGGGCCACCCTGTACATGCATTCAATTATAGGTGTTGTTATAGCAAAATTACCTTGAATTTTAACTGTCAGCGGGGTCGCCTCCTCCACAGAACTGACCTGTAACTTTGCCAGCATATTTAACCTCCTTGCCTCTATGGATGAGGTGAAGGTTACATAGTCACCTTTAAAAATATGTGTGCTTTGAAATTACATGCAGTAGATATATTACCAGTATTACACACTTTGATATTTTTGTAGTGAACCCACGAACACGTATGCAAAACATGTCTGCCTACACCTCCACTGTTTCCACTCCAAGTTTTCACGCACTTCACAAACGTTATACCACGTTTAAATCACTCATGAAGCACTGAATTATGCAAGAGGAAGAGGTGGGACGCTGTCAAATACATCCACACGTTTTACGAAGTGCAAATCTAATGCTAAAGTAATCCATAGATGTACAGAGAATGACTTACTTGATGACATTATATAATGTGGACTTAAAATAAACTGCTGATTATTGTACTTTGGAGAGAGTGCACGAAACATCAGGACCAAACAAACCTTATTTGTACCTTGACCATCTGGATCACCGTGGGTACTTCATTTGGACAACTTTTCTCTCTCAATGGTTAAAGTCGTATTATTATCTGAAACTGACTCTTGTTAGCTCCTCAAAAACATACCTAGAGTTGTGTTTTGTTTCCTTCACACTTGTTTGTGTAATCCTTTATGATTAGTGTGTCTGCATCTCCTTCAAATGGTCTGTTCCACCTTGTGATGTCATGTAATGGTAGTTTTAAAGAAAACAGCTACGTTTTACCTTTTGTTCAGCAGAGATTGGCAATTCCAGGGCAGTTTCTTCATGCTTTCCTCAATAAGCAAGTTGACAACTAGTGCACTGTCAGATTAGTGTTGTCATGATACTAAAAGTTCAAACTTGAGGAACAGACTCGATACGCAATACTGATTCCGATACCACGATGACAATAAAACCTTTACTATACTACTACATATTTACAATCAAATGTGATTTTCAACATTAAATCATAGTACTTATGTTTATATTTTTATTTTACCATGTGGTGTTATATCTGTGAAATCCCTCAGTTCTCTAGGGTCTTATACTTGTGGTACAGCTCAAGATCATTCTAAAACTATTCAGGAAAGGTTCATTTCTGTCCAGTGAATGTGACATTTTTAGCATCAATACCTGCTAAATTAAATGTCTAGTTTGCGATTTCGATTTAGTATTGATTTTCAGTACTTTTGACAAATCCTATGTCATTTTACTATGGTAAATAGTAATAGTGTTACCATCCAATCTCCTATGTGTATCAAGTTTTGGGCGAGTACATAACCAATCACAAAAGTTTCTCAAGTCTCAGTAGAAGCCATATGTCACATCTCTGAGCCCGTTAGATAACACAGTAACAGGTGTGTTACTGATCAAATGTACCTTGGGGGGGGGGGGCCTGCCACTACACTCTGTGCTAAACTAGGTATCCTAATGAAATAAAAGGGCTGCTGCAACATAGAGTTACCTGTAAAGACGAGAGCTGTTCCACTGAGACTGAATAATGCATTAATGGTTTGGCACAGAAATGTATTTTCCCCACAGTCCCCTGTCAAACAGAAGGATGGAGAGAAAGGTAGAAAGAACAAAAACAAACAAGCAGGGAGAGGACCAACAGCCAATTGAAATATGGAGACGAGGATAGTCAGGGGGAGATGAGAGAGGGCGGAGAGGGGAGGCAGAAAGCACCGTTTGCAAATCACAAATTAAAAACATAAGCGTTCTACACACCATTACCATGTCCCAGAGGAAATATACAACAGCTTCTGAATAAAAGCAGATTTGGAGCAGGGATCTAGACACAGACAGTCCTGGCCTCTTTCCATCATATATAAAGCACCAGCTGAGAATGCAAAACCACAGACTACAATAACATTTAGCAGATGTCATTGGAATTGTACCACTTTCTCGCTTCACTGGCAACTCCATTGGAAGATATATGCAGCACAGTCAAACCATTTGACGAATGGCCACAATTGTAAAAACTATTATTTCTTATGCAATTTAAAAACAGTTTTGTCCTTTGAGTCTATACATGCAAAAAAAAAAAAAAAAAAAAACTGAACAGAAAGCGAGACAAACAGAAAAAGTGGATTTGAGCTGACAACAGAATTTTCAATGAGTATAACCATGGTGAATTAATAACTTGAGTAGGTCCCCCTTGACTGCAGGGGGAAATGTCATACTCCGAACAAACACTGGAACTATAGCATAAACCATATATACATTTACAGAGGATAAACTTAATGGCATAATGTCTGCCTTTCAAATTATCTGTGGTGTAATATATACATATACATATTTGAAGCAAAGAAGTAATAAAATTGTTAAAATATGATTCTCTGAAGGTTAGCATAAAATGTAAAATTTACCTTATATTTGTCAAAAAATACACAACGAACAAAGATATTATAAATAAATAGAAATACATTTTTTTTCTGTGTGAGCTAGAAGTTGCCATTGGCCATCAAGTCTAATCATCATTATGCAAAACTACCTGATATATGAATCCAACTGATCAAAAAATAAATAAAAAGTATATTACGTTTTCTTTCCACTGCAATAACAGCACACAGCACAATTTAGTACTCACCGCCTTGGTCTGTGCTGACGGTGATGAAAGCCACTTGCCGAGGAAATGAACTTAAGTCGGACACGCCGTTGAGGGACTCGATCTCAAAGGTGTAGTTGGCGTGAGCAGAGAAGTCGGTGACTGTGACAGTGGCGTTGGTCAGCCCTAGTGGCCGTGGCAGGAATCGCAGCTCCTCCTCACAGATGTGGCACTGGTCCTGCTCTGGTCCGCAACGCTTACATTGGACATTGTAGGTGAGGTCGCGGCGTCCCCCGGTGTCACTGGGAGGGGACCACTCCAGTAGCAAAAAGGAGTCGTTCAGGTTAAACATCGGGTTACGAGGAGGAGAGGGAGGGCCTGCAAACAACACAGACAGTATCTGATTTAGTTTATTCAAAGATTTTATGGGTATATTTTGATAGGACAGCGGTAGAGGCCAAGATTTGAACCCATCATGCCAAGGTGATAAAAACTATATGAGTGCAACATCCACGACATCACTGGCAAGCACCAACACAAACATAGTGAAAACTGAGGTCCTAAAGTAAAGTTTCTCAATCAATATATGAATAGTTATGTAGATAGGTATTTTATTCGGTCATTACATTCAAAAATCCAACATTATTCAACATTTATCAAACATAATTCAACTTTTACATCATGACCGAAAGGGTTTAGGCTGAAGTAAAATTTACTTATAATGCCTCACCCGTGTATAAATTATGTTGATTTTGTGCTAGACAACTTTTGGAGCTCCCTGGATTGCATATTATGTAGTAAATAGAAAGTAAAAATAAACATGGGTATACTATGTCAATAGATAAATATTATGGCTGACCAAAATTTGCTGATGAAAAACAATTTTGAAGTTTAGACATGAAAAACCTTTCCAAACCAGCCATTTCAAAACAGTTCCATTAATACAAAGAAAAAAAAGAAAAAGAAAATGATAGTATTTTCAGTTTATTAAAATATGATCTGTGGTCCACTGCACAAACTTTCTAAGCTGTATTTTTGGTTTGTGAAGTAATATTAACCCTACCACTGTGAAGGAACAGCAGGGAACAAGGCACTGTAGAAGTAAACAAAATGTTGCTCAGCACAATTATCTATTCATTTATTCAAGTTTGCAACAGATTTGCAATTTAAACTTGATGATCATCGGCTTTGTAAAAGATATCAATACATTGCTGTACTTATGATCAGCACATCTGAAATCTATTTACAGCCAAAATATCATAAATGCTGTGACGTTTGTAAATATTATAAGCGTGGATCAGTAGGAGGCAAGCCGATAGTTGGAAAAAAAAATGAGAGGAGCTGAAAAACACCAATGAAACATAATCTGCAAGCTGTGCACAAAGCTGGCCTGACTTCTTTAACTTTTTGGGCTCCCTAGATTGTAGTTAACTTGTCAAACTTTCTGAAGAATTGTCAAAATTGGAATAAACACGGGTATACATTGGCAATGGAAAAACATAACAATGTATGGTTTTTTGGCTCATGCAGGCTGATTCACAGAGGGTGCATTTGTGCATGGGGCGCGCATTGTGCTGGAGCAGGTCTGCAGCTGTCAGCCGGGCGGAGTTAAAAGACCTGGGGGAGCCGAACGGTCCCCGTCCTGCCAAGTCACTGTCTGCCTGTACAATGGGATGTTTCCCTCTCCCCAGACAACTCCCTCCCTCCTGTGTTATCCCTGCAGATTCCACAGACTCCTCCCACGCATCCGCGCCCCTGTCATTTTATTGTGTCCATGTTTTAGATCCGATGATGCCAATAAAGGACGATGCCAGTAGTTAGTGTGGCATGTTGTCCTTGGAGGTTGGAGATTTCCAGCTGTTAAGGCAAATACAAAATTTACTAAAAGAGAACAAAAAATAAAATCAATATCCAAATTATAATCAATACTTAAACTAGTACAGTATAGTATAGTATAGTATAGTATAATATAGCATAGCATAGCAAAGCATAGTATAGTATAGTAAAATCACACACTGTAAACCCATTTTGATCTTTCCTGAATAGTTTGAATTGATTTGTTTTTCCTGTATAATGCATACAATACCAGATGGTACAACCCACTCTCCAACTCTTTAAACATGTACACAGGACAGTCTTCTTCCTTGCCTCATCTCTATCTCAAAATTTGAGACGTACAGAATGACAACAACTCTCCGTCCTTTTAATCTCCCTGTCTTCCTCTCCTATCACCACCTCTCCTCCCCTCTCTCCACCTCTCCTCCCCTCTCTCCACCTGGGACAGTCCCCGTAAAAGCCCCGCCCCACAGAGCTGCCCCGCTGTCATCAATCAGGGCGCTCTTCCTCCAGGGGGGTAGATGGTATCGGACGCTCACGTCGCCAGCTCTCCCTCTCGTCACCTTTATCGCACTCTGGTGACAACCCCTCCCTCCGTCTTCAGGCTTAAACTCTTTAATCTCCATTTCAATTCCTCACTTGAAAAAAATAGTTTATGGGCTGGTCCTGGAGGAGGCCCTGTTTTTACAGAGGTATCACCATAGCGACAGGGAATGTGCCTTACAATTGGGATTAGAGGACATTTGCTCGTGCTACGCACTCTTTACATATGCATTTTCTGCAGTATTCTGCCACTGCAAATTGGATGGCGTTGTGTAACTTTTTAGCAAAAATAATACACTAGAGTAAGATAAAAGCATGTGTTTTTTTAAATTATTTTTTCATTTTTATATTTTTGGATGTTTGTACTGCACTGAAAAAAATTGCAGACAAAAAAATATCGTAGAGGGTTTGCATCTCCTCCACAAACCTGAGATCCTCCACCTGCTTGTCATATTCCACAGTATGGCATGAAGCTTACTTTCTCCACAGAAAAGTTCTGAAGTATGGTTTAACATTTCTATTTCTATGGAATCACAGAAACAGAAGTTACATCATATATACACATAAAAATACAGCTGTTTCATTCATCGTCTATTCTGGAGGTACCCATCCCGCGCGGTCCAGATTTAGAAAGTGCCGCTCAACTGTTACAATGCCTTAAAGAGTCGCAGACAGCCTGGTGAGCTCGGCAACACGGCCCGTCTATATCACTGACAGCCAAAGGGATTTTATAATAAAGCAGAATTTAGTCGGTTAAAACTGTAATTTAATGCAAAATATGAAGTCTTAATGACAGTCGCTGAATCACAAGCCAGACGAGGCAGGAGTGTGACCCATAGACTCTAATGGTACTGGGATGAATACCTGCTGTATTATCACCCCTTTATCACACAGTTAAAGTACAAACAAAGTGAAGTATGGCTTGTTTTGCAGTAGTCTCTTGTCCATGGGAGATAGAGAAGTTTAATGTCAGACAGAGGAACATTCCAGGCAAAGCAATAGCATCTTCATGGTGTGAGCAATATGGTGGGACCCCCCTGCCAGAATAGAAAGTGTGGCATCATCACGTTCTACCAACTGAAAAACAAACTCACGTGTGCAGGCCATAGTGGGCGGGTCCTTGTCTGCGGCGCGGTTAGAAGCCGGTCACAAGCGACACACAGCCGCGCCCTCGCCGAAGCTGAAGCTGTGAGGAGGACACTTGGAGCACTTTATGTTTCCAGCAAATGCCTTGAGAAGCCCGGGTGACATGCTGAGGACAGCCAGACATACAACAAAAGTATTAGGGCAACTTTGAATCTGAAACCACTCACTTGTTTGTAGGTCAATTAACCAGTAAAAATGCACAAAAAAAACTGCATAAAAAATGTGTGACATGAGCAATCTAAATGAGTGTGAAGCTGTGATAATTGTTTGTATTGTCTGCATTTGAATGTGTGTGAGTTTTTAAAATAGATGCTATTTACTTCTGTGACACACTTAATTTAATTTTGACACATTGAAATTCAGAAAACAGGGAGAGCAAAACACGTTGCTGAAGTGCTAATAACAAATATAAAGGAGCTGTACACAAATTTTTACCATCTTGAAAATGTGAAAGTAGTTAAAGCCATTCTTTTCTCATTCCTAACAAGTATTCTCACAATGAGTTTTATGCATATTTCACAAGCGAGGGCCAACGCAGAAATTCTAGAAATTCTAGTAGCTCGCCTGCAAACCGCGCGTCAGTGTTGGGTTTGCGATTTATAAATGATTTATTTGAGTTTACTCTACTGCACAAAACAACTTGTTACAACAAATCAGAAAAAGACATCAACTGGAAATCTGTGAAGTTATATGAGTAAACTCGAAAGCTCCTCCACATAGCATCTCCTCAAAGCAGCAGGACCCTACCCAGCCTCTCAATCTCTGTATTTTCCCATCCCAACAGTGATTGTAGACACTTTCTCCAAAATCCATCACAGCATCAATGATATCTCCGACCAAGCTCTACCCATCAAACTTTAATCCTTCCATAAATTACTCATCTACTCATCAATTATCTGTCTCTTCTTGGTAAAATACAACCCTCACACTCTGGATCTACAAAGCACAAACAACGACGTAATCAATAAAAAAGCAGACTTCTTTGTCAGAGAGGGGTGTTTTAGGTGTCCAGGTGTCCAGCCTCCAGATTCCCCATTTGCTGCAGTTTGTCAGTGAGTTCATCGATTTCACAGGCAGCGACACTGCGGGCCGGGATCACCTGAAGAGGGCCACAGTCTCTGAGCTTTGAGCGTCTCTGCTGTGGTGATAAATGGAGCTGCAGGGGGACAAGGAAGACCCCCCACACAACGGAGAGATCTTCAAACAAACAATTAGGACCAAAGGCAACAATGGGAACATGGGGGGGGACGGGTTAAATATAGAAATGCTATATTAAGGCTGTGTTATTAGTTAAGATTGTGATTAATAAAACTAAATGACAGCACCTTTAGTGGGTTTTTTTAAATTGAAGACGGTTAAACTTCCATAAAAATGTCTTCTGCATGTAAAGTCCGGCCCGGGGGCCAATTGCGGCTAGTGTACAAAATTGCCCACGGACCCGCAGCCTCTGGAATAAAAATAATTATGTGTAGCCCGTCAGTACTGTTGACCAGTGTAAAATACATGTGCACAAGTTTGCTGGCTTTATTGCCAGCTGGATAAAGACAGGTTTTAAAGAAATGCAAATTTTTTGCTAAGAAAATGCTGAGGTTGTTTGGGTTCGTCATATTTTTGTGAGAAGACATTCTTTCTTCGTTCCTGAACTTTAACAACAACTGTGCGAGGACAAGACTAACTGACTCTCACCTGCGTGACGTTTTGCGCATCAAAACCACTGTCTTTGAGCCAGACCTGGCCTATTCACTACAGTCCAGATCTCAGTTTCACACTTCACATTAGTGCAGGCATGTTATTTGTTAGCGTTCTGAGGTAAATACATTCTTAAAGAAAAAAATGAATTTATTTTATTGTGATTATCAAAACCAGTTTAAATGTTCAGTTTTCCATATTTATAATCTGTATATCATTAATTTAGTTTTTGAAAGGTGGAAAGCCATTTTGTAATCAAAAGTACAAAAAAAAAAAAACAATTAAAAAAAACGTAAATAGGTAAGTTGCGTTTAATATTAATGGTTCAAAGAATGATCAGTGCCGAATGGTTGGCCCCACACATTTTCACCTCACCAAATCTGGCCCTCTTGCCAAAAGTTGGACACCATTGATATAAATCCCTACATTTTGGATGCACTTTTTGGTGTTGTAACATAGGCAGAGGTATTTCAAGATATTCCGGGGAATTAGTATTGATTGACACTTTTAAGGAGACACAGTTAAAATGAATCAAAAATTGAGTGATCAATCATTTCATATTACGCAGATATAGAAAAATGAAATTAGAATTCTAAAACAGCACTCAAAACACTACATCAAAGAACCATCCACCCATCATTCACACATTCATACACCAGTGTACATAGACACTGCGGGTTAAGTGTCTGCCCAATGGCACAATGACAGTATCCATCTGTGGGAGCTGGATCTATCCGCTCAACCAGTACTGTCTATGTTTGAGGAGTGGGATTTTGAACCGCCCGACCTTCAGATCAGTGGACAAAATGCTCTACCAGCTGTTTTTACTATTTAAAGGCCCAATAAGCAACTTTTTTGGTGAAATGAAATTAAATAGAACCACACACTGTCACATCAATAAATAAATAACTGCATATGAGAAGGGGAGATTTTGCTGAATTACACAGTAGAGAAAACATACCAAGCAACAATATTGCACTATTCAAAGTGGTTGTTTATGAATAACACAACCTAATCCCCTATTACACTCATTTTTCCACAACAATTTATCTTTTTAAACAGCTGAACTCCATACTGTTAAAGTGGTGGAACTATATGGGCAGCTCCACATCTGTCTTCAAACTTGTGAGTGTAATAACGGAATGAAAACTGACTTAATTTTTTTTGTGTTAGAATATCTTGGATTTAACTTTTTTCTTTTTTTTTTTTTGTCAACAGAGCAGTTTTCTATTTAAAACACTGCCATCACGGTTATATGTGTACAGTATGATAAGTTGCACACCCTGCGGCGTACAAGGCTGCCGCTGTCATTACCCTCTGATACGCCGTTGTCCTTGAGTCAAAATCCGTCACTCACACCCTCATATTAACCCTGCACCCGCACCCCTCACACATCCCCCACTCATCCCCCCACTCCACTGGACGCTGCTTTAGACTGTCAATCTAATGATGGCGTGGTCCGACCTTAGTGGAGCCGGTGGGGATGTTTTGAGACTTGCCTGCTCCACTGCGATCTGTCTGGCCCGGACCAATGGATCCAAGGCCACTGTGCACAAGGAGGGATCGCACAAATGATGGCAGTGAGGTTATAACGCACTACACAGACACACACGCACACACATACACACGCAAATCCTGGGAAAGGGGTCTTGGCAAAGCTGGTGACAAACGGTTGGACTTGACGGAGTGGGACAGCCTGTCAATATGAGTGAGACCTGGATATTTTGACTGAAGAGAGACAAGGGGTACTTAAAAAGCGCAGTCTGCAAATCAAAATGTCATGCTTTTTTTGATCCAGGAAGGTCAACATGCTGCATAAGGTAGTCTAAACTGGATTAAATATATAAAAAAAAGAAGCATGCTAGATGTACACTACTGTTAAAAGTCAAAGAATGTATTTTGAGGACTGACTTCTTAAGAACATCTTTGGATATATTGTAAAAGGAGCACTCTGTAACATTTCTGGTACTACTAGTATTACCCCTACTGGTCTCTATGGATATATTTTTATTCTTTGCTTAGAATGTTCCCTGCCATTCAACTTATCCACTTCCAAACCAAACCTGTAATGCCATAAAAACACATGTGTCAAACGTCAAGGCCCGTGGACCAAATGTGGCCCGCCACATCATTTTATGGGCCTGGTGACAAGGTAAATAAAAAGGTAAGATTTGTCAAAAAATATCAGGTTATCATAAGACACACAGTTTATACAGCCATTTTTCCATATATATGCAAAAAGTAATTAAATACGGTAGAAACGGTTAATTAAGACGATTAAAAAAATTGTTGCATTTATTTTACATTTGGTTACATTAGTTACATCTGGCCCTTTGAGATCAACCATTTTGTTGATGTGGCCCTCTGTCAAAATGAATATGACACCCTGTCATAAAAGATCAGTGGTGGAATGGTAACAAAGTAAAAGAAGTAAAGTACTGTACTTAGTCCAAATTGTAGGTATCTGTACTTATTTTACTTAATGTAATTTGAAGAAACAAAAATATAAAAATAAATAAAAACAGCTAGGAAAACAATAGATTCAATTGTTTCTACACACATTTTTTAAAATCAAAATCACTACATTTGAAGCTTTACTAGATCTCAAAAATACTTTTACTTTTTACTGTTTAAGTACATTTAAACAGCTTCTTTATACTTTTACTTAAGCTGTTTTTTTCATGTGATAGTTTTAGTTTTTGAGTATTTTTTTTGTTTTGGTATCTGTACTTTTACAAAAAACTGTAAAAGATACATAGTGCACCTTTAAAATGCAACTGTAGTAAAACACATTGTATATTACATATTTATATAGCTGTCATGCACTGAAAGTAGAAAATGCAATGCAAGATGAAAACTATAAATCTAACCCCTGTAGTATTTTCCCTTGCACTCTGATTATAATAAACATGATAACAATGGCAGAAGTCTGTTTCCCATGCTATATTTTTACTACTGGCCATGTTGAGAAAGAGATAGTCGCATTTACGATATGTATGGAAAATGCATTTCTGGTATCAGTTACATTCAGGTTTATGCATTCCATCGTATATTTCACATGTAGGCTAGGTGTCCACACAGATATATGAAAGTGTAATAAAAGTTGAGCAGAACATTAGCTACACAATCTCATGTTTCAATATCTTTACTTCACCTGTAAATATATATGTACAGCAGTTATGTCTAGTGTGTGTGTGCGTGTGAGAGAGAGAGAGAGGAGAAGCTGACTGAATCCTGCGGGGGGCGCTGATCTACTCCGAGCTCTTCTGCCCAAGGTTAATGGGGTCTGGAAGTGTTTCAGAGCATCTTCTCCACAAAGCTGAGTCCACAGTCTCAGCCGGCGTCTCCACTCGGGCCCCTTCAGACGGAGCGGACCACATGGAGCTGAACCACTACAGCGCATAGAAGGTGGTTAGAACTTCACTGTCCATCAACACCCATCTGCCACACTGTCCTAAATTATACAGGACACCACTAAGTCTAATCGAGGGTTCCAGCCCTGTAGAAATTTCACTTGTAGAAGAGCAGGTAAACTTTTTTTTCAAAACATTTTTTGGGTTCTCTTTGGCTAATAGTTCGGCTATTCAAGCCCTAAAACCCCCAAATCAACATCCAGGAAATAGACTTTAAAG
>JAIEZT010000398.1:15000-55972 GCA_019594935.1 Periophthalmus modestus | reverse complement strand
CGTCACACTGTTTAAAGAGCCACGTCACACTGTTTAAAAGAGCCACGTCACACTGTTTAAAGAGCCCACGTCACACTGTTTAAAGAGCCACGTCACACTGTTTAAAGAGCCACACGTCACACTGTTTAAAGAGCCACGTCACACTGTTTAAAGAGCAGACGTTTAAAGAGCCACGTCACACTGTTTAAAGAGCACATCTCACACTGTTTAAAGAGCCACGTCACACTGTTTAAAGAGCCACGTCACACTGTTTAAAGAGCCACGTCACACTGTTTAAAGAGCCACGTCAAAGAGCCACGTCACACTGTTTAAGAGCCACGTCACACTGTTTAAAGAGCCACGTCACACTGTTTAAAGAGCCACTGTTACACGTATGTTTAACTGTTTAAAGAGCCACGTCACACTGTTTAAAGAGCACGTTCACACTCACACTGTTTAAAGAGCCACGTCACACTGTTTAAAGAGCCACGTCACACTGTTTAAAGAGCCACGTCACACGTTTAAACACCACGTCACACTGTTTAAAGAGCCACGTCACACTGTTTAAAGAGCCACGTCACACAGTTTAAAGAGCCACATTACACTGTTGAAAGAGCCACGTCACACTGTTTAAGGAGCCACGTCACACTGTTTAAACAGCCACGTCACACTGTTTAAAGGGCCCACGTCACACTGTTTAAAGTGCCACGTCACACTGTTTAAAGAGCCACGTCACACTGTTTAAAGAGCCACGTCACACGGCTTAAAGAGCCACGTCACACGGTTTAAAGAACCACGTCACACGTTTTAAGGAGCCACGTCACACTGTTAAAAGAGCCACGTCACACTGTTAAAAGAGCAACGTCACACTGTTTAAAGAGCCACGTCACACTGTTAAAAGAGCAACGTCACACTGTTTAAAGAGCCACGTCACACTGTTTAAAGAGCCACATTACACTCTTTAAAGAGCCACATTACACTGTTTAAAGAGCCACATTACACTGGTTGAAGAGCCACGTCACACTGTTTAAACAGCCACATCACACTGTTTAAAGAGCCACGTCACACTGTTTAAAGAGCCACGTCACACTGTTTAAAGAGCCACGTCACACTGTTTAAAGAGCCACGTCACACTGTTTAAAGAGCCACGTCACACTGTTTAAAGAGCCACGTCACACTGTTTAAAGAGCCACGTCACACTGTTTAAAGAGCCACGTCACACTGTTTAAAGAGCCACGTCACACTGTTTAAAGAGCCACGTCACACTGTTTAAAGAGCCACGTCACACTGTTTAAAGAGCCACATTACACTGTTTAAAGAGCCACGTCACACTGTTGTTTAAAGAGCCAAGAGAGCCACGTCACACTGTTTAAAGAGCCACGTGTTTAAAGAGCCACGTCACACTGTTTTAAAGAACCACGTCACACTGTTTAAAGAGCCACATTACACTGTTTAAAGAGCCACGTCACACTGTTGAAAGAGCCACGTCACACTCTTTAAAGAGCCACGTCCCACGGTTTAAAGAGCAACGTCACACGGTTTAAGGAGCCACGTCACACTCTTTAAAGAGCCACGTCACACTGTTTAAAGAGCCACGTCACACTGATTAAAGAGCCACGTCACACTGTTTAAAGAGCCACATTACACTGTTTAAAGAGCCAGATTACACTGTTTAAAGAGCCACGTCATACTGTTAAAAGAGCCACGTCACACTGTTAAAAGAGCAACGTCACACTGTTTAAAGAGCCACGTCACACTGTTTAAAGAGCCACATTACACTGTTTAAAGAGCCACGTCACACTGTTTAAAGAGCCACGTCACACTGTTTAAAGAGCCACGTCACACTGTTTAAAGAGCCACGTCACACTGTTTAAACAGCCACGTCACACTGTTTAAAGAGCCACGTCACACTGTTTAAAGAGACACGTCACTCTGTTTAAAGAGCCATGTCACACTGTTTAAAGAGCCACGTCACACTGTTTAAAGAGCCACGTCACATTGTTTAAAGAGCCACGTCACATTGTTTAAAAAGCCACGTCACACTGTTTAAAGAGCCCACGTCACAGTGTTTAAAGAGCCACGTCACACTGTTTAAAGAGCCACGTCACACTGTTTAAAGAACCACGTCAAACTGTTTAAAGAGCCACGTCACACTGTTTAAAGAGCCACATTACACTGTTTAAAGAGCCACGTCACACTGTTTAAAGAGCCACGTCACACTGTTTAAAGAGCCACGTCACACTGTTTAAAGAGCCACGTCACACTGTTTAAAGAGCCACGTCACACTGTTTAAAGAGCCACATTACACGGTTTAAAGAGCCACGTCACTGTTTACACACTGTTTAAAGAGCCACGTCACACTGTTTAAAGAGCCACGTCACACTGTTTAAAAGAGCCACGTCACACTGTTTAAAGAGAGCCACGTCACACGGTTTAAAGAGCCACGTCACACTGTTTAAAGAGCCACGTCACACTGTTTAAGAGCCACGTCACACTGTTTAAAGAGCCACAACTGTCACACGTCACAACGGTTTAAAGAGCAACGTCACACGGTTTAAAGAGCCACGTCACACGGTTTTTAAAGAGCCACGTCACACTCTTTAAAGAGCCACGTCACACTGTTTAAAGAGCCACGTCACACTGATTTTAGAGCCACGTCACACTGTTTAAAGAGCCACATTACACTGTTTAAAGAGCCAGATTACACTGTTTAAAGAGCCACGTCACACTGTTTAAAAAGCCAGTTCACACTGTTTAAAGAGCCACGTCACACTGTTTTAAAGAGCCACGTCACACTGTTTAAGAGCCACGTCACACTGTTTAAAGAGCCACGTCACACTGTTTAAAGAGCCACGTCACACTGTTTAAAGAGCCACGTCACACGGTTAAAGAGCCACGTCACACTGTTTAAGAGCCACGTCACACTGTTTAAAGAGCCACGTCACACTGTTTTAAAGAGCCACGTCACACTGTTTTAAAGAGCCACGTCACACACTGTTAAAGAGCCACATCACACTGTTTAAAGAGCCACATTACACTGTTTAAAGAGCCACGTCACACTGTTTAAAGAGCCACGTCACACTGTTTAAAGAGCCACGTCACACTCTTTAAAGAGCCACATTACACTGTTTAAAGAGCCACGTCACACTGTTTAAAAGCCAGCCAGTTCACACTGTTTAAAGAGCCACGTCACACTCTTTTTAAAAGCCACGTCACACTGTTTAAAGGGCCACTTCACACTGTTTAAAGAGCCACGTCACACTGTTTAAAGAGCCACGTCACACTCTTTAAAGAGCCACGTCACACGGTTTAAAGAGCAACGTCACACGGTTTAAAGAGCCACGTCACACGGTTTAACTGTTTAAAGAGCCACGTCACACTCTTTAAAGAGCCACGTCACACTGTTTAAAGAGCCACGTCACACTGAAGAGCCAAAGAGCCACGTCACACTGTTTAAAGAGCCACATCACACTGTTTAAAGAGCCACGTCACACTGTTTAAAGAGCCACGTCACACTGTTTAAAAAGCCAGTTCACACTGTTTAAAGAGCCACGTCACACTCTTTAAAGAGCCACGTCACACTGTTTAAAGGGCCACTTCACACTGTTTAAAGAGCCACATCACACTGTTTAAAGAGCAACGTCACACGTTTTTAAAGAGCCACATCACACTGTTTAAAGAGCCACGTCACACTGTTTAAAGAGCCACTCACACTGTTTAAAGAGCCACGTCACACTGTTTAAAGAGCCACGTCACACTGTTTAAAAGAGCCACGTCACACTGTTTTTAAAGAGCCACGTCACACTGTTTAAGAGCCACGTCACACTGTTTAAAGAGCCACGTCACACTGTTTAAAAGAGCCACGTCACACTGTTTAAAGAGCCACTGTTTTAAAGAGCGTCACACTGTTTAAAGAGCCACGTCACACCACGTGTTTTAAAGAGCCACGTCACACTGTTTAAAGAGAGCCACGTCACACTGTTTTTAAAAAGAGCCACGTCACACACTGTTTAAAGAGCCACGTCACATGGTTTAAGTTTAAAGAGCCACGTCACACGGTTTAAAGAGCCACGTCACACTGTTTAAAGAGCCACGTCACATGGTTTAAAGAGCCACATTACACGGTTTAAAGAACCACGTCACATTGTTTAAAGAGCCACGTCACACTGTTTGAAAGGCCCACGTCACACTGTTTAAAGAGCCACATCACACTGTTTAAAGAGCCACGTCACACTGTTTTAAGAGCCACATTACACTGTTTAAAGAGCCACGTCACACTGTTTAAAGAGCCACGTCACACTGTTTAAAGGGCCCACGTCACACTGTTTAAAGAGCCACGTCACACTGTTTAAAAGAGCCACGTCACACACACTGTTTAAAGAGCCACGTCACACTGTTTAAAGAGCCACGTCACACTGTTTAAAGAGCCACGTCACACTGTTTAAAGAGCCACGTCACACTGTTTAAAGAGCCACGTCACACTGTTTAAAGAACCACATCACACTGTTTAAAGAGCCACGTCACACAGTTTAAAGAGCCACATTACACTGTTTAAAGAGCCACGTCACACTGTTTAAGGAGCCACGTCACACTGTTTAAACAGCCACGTCACACTGTTTAAAGAACCATGTCACACTGTTTAAAGAACCACGTCACATTGTTTAAAGAGCCACGTCACACTATTTAAAGAGCCACGTCACACTGTTTAAAGAGCCACATTACACTGTTTAAAGAGCCACGTCACACTGTTTAAAGAGCCACGTCACACTGTTTAAAGAGCCACGTCACACTGTTTAAAGAGCCACGTCACACTGTTTAAAGAGCCACGTCACACTGTTTAAAGAGCCGTCACACTGTTTTAAAGAGCCACGTCTCACTGTTTAAAGAACCACGTCACACTGTTTAAAGAGCCACGTCACACTGTTTAAAGAGCCACGTCACACTGTTTAAAGAGCCACGTCACACTGTTTAAAGAGCCACGTCACACTGTTTAAAGAGCAACGTCTCACTGTTGAAAGAGCCACGTCTCACTGTTTAAAGAGCCACGTCACACTGTTTAAAGAGCCACGTCACACTGATTAAAGAGCCACGTCACACTGTTTAAAGAGCCACATTACACTGTTTAAAGAGCCACATTACACTGTTTAAAGAGCCACGTCACACTGTTTAAAAAGCCAGTTCACACTGTTTAAAGAGCCACGTCACACTCTTTAAAGAGCCACGTCACACTGTTTAAAGGGCCACTTCACACTGTTTAAAGAGCCACGTCACACTGTTTAAAGAGCAACGTCACACGGTTTAAAGAGCCACATCACACTGTTTAAAGAGCCACGTCACACTGTTTAAAGAGCCACGTCACACTGTTTAAAGAGCCACGTCACACTGTTTAAAGAGCCACGTCACACTGTTTAAAGAGCCACGTCACACTGTTTAAAGAGCCACGTCTCACTGTTTAAAGAGCCACGTCACACTGTTTAAAGAGCCACGTCACACTGTTTAAGAGCCAGTCACACTGTTTAAAGCCCACGTCACACTGTTTAAAGAGCCACGTCACACTGTTTAAAGAGCCACGTCACACTGTTTAAAGAGCCACGTCACACTGTTTAAAGAGCAACGTCACACTGTTTAAAGAGCCACGTCACACTGTTTAAAGAGCCACGTCACACTGTTTAAAGAGCCACGTTACACTGTTTAAAGAGCCACGTCACACTCTTTAAAGAGCCACGTCACACTGTTTAAAGGGCCACTTCACACTGTTTAAAGAGCTACGTCACACTGTTTAAAGAGCAACGTCACACGGTTTAAAGAGCCACGTCACACTGTTTAAAGAGCCACGTCACACTGTTTAAAGAGCCACGTCACACTGTTTAAAGAGCCACGTCACACTGTTTTTAAGAGCCACGTCACACTGTTTTAAGAGCCACGTCACACTGTTTAAAGAGCCACGTCACACTGTTTAAAGAGCCACGTCACACTGTTTTAAGAGCCACGTCACACTGTTTAAAGAGCCACGTCACACTCTTTTTAAAGAGCCACGTCACACTGTGTTTAAAGAGCCACGTCACACTGTTTAAAGAGCCACGTCACACTGTTTAAAGAGCCACGTCACACTGTTTAAAGAGCCACGTCACACTGTTTAAAGAGCCACGTCACACTGTTTAAAGAGCCACGTCACACTGTTTAAAGAGCCACGTCACACTGTTTAAAGAGCCACGTTACACAGCTCACAGACGACACTCAGACAAAATAATTCCACTGTTTCTTGGCATCTAATTATGAAGTGTTTTTTTGTCCGCTGTGGTCTCTGAAAGCTGTGAAACGCTCTTATAAACTCATCGTGGTGAATAATTAGGATTGTCAGAATGCATCAGGAGGGGAAAAACTTTGGACCAGTGCAAACCGTATAAAAAAAGACTCAAGGCCAAAGTTGAAATTTGAGGTGGACTTGAATAAGACTGAAATGAGCCGCTGTGTCCCTGCAGGAGTGTGTGTGTGGGAGGTCTTCTCTTTGGCACAACAGCCCTTCTTCTGGCTGGAGAATGGACAGGTCATAAACCAACTGGAGTCTGGGGTTCGACTCCCGAAGCCCAACATGTCCCCCCAGTCCTATACTCTCTGCTCACCCACTGCTGGGCCTACGAGCCACACAAGAGACCCACCTTTAAACATCTGGTCGGCTCATTCAGGTCAGACCTGGGTTAAACCTGCTTTGGTCCTGTTTAGTCCTGGTTCAGTCCTGTTTAGTCCTGTTTAGTCCTGTTTAGTCCTGGTTTAGTCCTGGTTCAGTCCTGTTTAGTCCTGTTTAGCCCTGTTTAGTCCTGTTTAGTCCTGGTTTAGTCCTGGTTCAGTCCTGTTTAGCCCTGTTTAGTCCTGTTTAGTCCTGGTTTAGTCCTGGTTCAGTCCTGTTTAGTCCTGTTTAGCCCTGTTTAGCCCTGTTTAGTCCTGTTCAGCCTTGTTTAGTCCTGTTTAGTCCTGTTTAGTCCTGTTTAGCCCTGTTTAGTCCTGTTTAGTCCTGTTTAGTCCTGGTTTAGTCCTGTTTAGTCCTGTTTAGTCCTGGTTTAGTCCTGTTTAGTCCTGGTTTAGTCCTGTTTAGTCCTGTTTAGTCCTGGTTTAGTCCTGGTTCAGTCCTGTTTAGTCCTGTTTAGCCCTGTTTAGTCCTGTTTAGTCCTGGTTTAGTCCTTTTTAGTCCTGTTTAGTCCTGGTTTAGTCCTGTTTTGTCCTGTTTAGTCCTGTTTAGCCCTGTTTAGTCCTGTTTAGTCCTCTTTAGCCCGGTTGTGTTTCCACAGTGAACTGCACAGACTTGAACTGGAGGCCGTCACTCGGGGTCAGACTCTCGCAGCATTTGAGCCAAACTCAGAGCCTCCCCCAAAGGTAAAAGAAACAAACTCGAGAACAGACTGGAAATGTTCACTTTTGATTTTTGTTCAAGCAGAATTTATAATGAATTATTATAATCACTTAATTATAATTAGTTGAGTGATGTAATTATATTTAGTTGAGTATAACGAGTTAATTAAAATGATTTGATTTATTTGTTTGTTTCTGTTTCATTGTTGATTTTCTGACTTTCTGTTGGTTAAGTCCTTTTTCATTTTCAGCCTTTAGAGGCGACTCTTGTGATTTTGGGCTTTACAAAAATGAATTGAATTATAATGTTTTCATTGTGATGGGTTAATTTGACTGAGTTAAGTATCATGAGTTAATTCTAATGATTTGATTTTAATGAGTTAATTATATTTAAATGAATTCTTGTCTGTCTTCAGCCGTCCAGGATCCAGGGCGGCACACTTCCCCGGGGCCTCCACACACAGGTCAATAAACCTACAGTATCTTAAAGCGACACTACAGAACTTTTCTGGTGAAGGGTCAGACGCCTTATGGTCTTAATACATCTCAACAAATCCAGCAGTGTGGATGTGGAGAGTACGCCTAATGCCATACTTTGGAACATTTTAGGCAAAGCAACAACATACATGGAGACGATCATAGAGACCCTCCAGCAGAAAAGTTACATAGTGTTTCTTTAAAACCCACCGTGGTGTTTCTGAACTTTAGTGTTTTCATTCAGGCATCAACATCATCACAGGCCACCAGCCTGCCCCGAGGAATGCACCTACTACAGGTACTACAAATACTACTACTACTGCAAATACTACTGCTAAGACTACTACAACAGATACCACAACTACTGATACTATTACTACTACTACAGTGTCGTAGCATCTCAGGGATCAAAGATACAGACTCGGGGTAAACTTTATTAATGCTGCTTGGAGCAGCGGGTCGTAGGACGCTGGGTCAGAGGTGGAGGTGTGAGGTGGGGTCTGAAACGGGATCTGGCGAAAAACGAGAAACACCAACCGAGTACTACGACCATGACCACAAAAAAACAGACTGAGCCAAGCTGAAACTGTACCATGGAAAATACACGGATGATCTGGCAGCACGTGTAGGATCCTGGGTTTAAATCTGTAACTGGACAAATCGTTGGAGTGAAGATGTTTCACTGCTCATCCAAGCTGCTTCTTTAGGTCAGAACTGAAGAAGGCTGGAATGAGCAGCAATAAAGGAGCAGCAATAAAGCTCTACATCAGTCACCGATTTTACTTTCTCCAGATCAACCTTAACCTGTCCACTCCCAACGATAAAGCCCAAAAAACTGACCTTATTGGCATGGAATTCACATTTCTCCACTGTCACGTAGAGCTTGTTCTCGAGCAGCCTCTGAAGGACATAGAGCACATGACGCTGATGTTCCTGTGGGGTCTTAGAAAAAAATTTGAATATTATCCAAATACACAAAGACAAAACGATTAAGAAAGTCTCGTAGCACATCAATAATAAGAGCTTGGAAAACAGCCAGAGCGTCAGTAAAACCAAAAGGCCTGAGGAGTTTTAAAAGCTGTTTTCCATTCATGCCCTTCCCTCATGTGCACCAAATGAAAGGCATTTCTTAGATCCAGTTTTGTAAAGATCGTGGCTCCGTGGAGCGGTGTGAAAGGAGAGTCAGTAAGTGCCAATGGATATTTGTTTTTAACTTTTATATATTTATCAGTTATATTATTGAGGGCCTCTAGTCGATCCATGGTCTTAAGGTCTTGTCCTTCTTGGCAACAAAAAAGAACCCAGCTCCTAAAGGTGAAGAGGATGGACGGATGATACCAGCAGCAAGAGAGTCTTGGATCTATTGCTCTTGGTCACTCGTTCAGGTTTGGAGAGACTAGAGGAGACTGGAAGGCAGGGGAGCACCCGGCCGGAGGTCGATAGTGCACTCTTAAGGTCTGTGGGGAGGGAGAGACAGTGCCCGACTTTTACTAAAAACATTCCCCAGGTCATGATACAAGCTGGGCACCAAGCAGAGGTCGGGCTTGTTCGGAGGACATCTAAGGTGCGAGTTAGCCCCCCCTGCTGGAGACAGAACAAACTGCAGGCAATGGGCGAGACAAAAGAAACTCCATTCGGACATTTTTCCACTGGCCCAGTCAACAAAGGGATTATGTTTAACGAGTCAGGGATGACCCAGAAGAAGTGGGGTTGTGGGAGCAGAGATGACATAAAATCTTTCTTCTAATGGTGATTACCCGACAAAACTATGGAAACGAGTTCTCCCACTTGTCAAGTAGCCTCCCATTCAGTGAAGGGCTGTAGGTGGTCTTTCTAGTAGCTCCAACCCTACTCAGACTGCCACCTGCTGGTCTAAAAAGTCCTCCTCCTGAGTCAGTGAGAGCCAGGACAGGTAGAATCACTGTTTTATAGCACGAGTCTGTCTTGACATACAGGTACCATCATCACAAATACCTTTACTAATGCTACAGCTACTACTACTGCAAATACTGCTACTGCTTCTGCTACTTCTGCTAGTACTACTATAACAGGCACTTCTACAGGTACTATTCATTTTACTAATACTGCTCCTACTACCACTACTTCTACTACTAGACCACAACAACTACTACTACTACTACTACTACTACTACTACTACTACTACTCGTACAAATACCAAGACTATTCCAGCTAATGCAGTTGGTTAAATGAGGACTAAGTCTGGACCACCTCATCCAAAACACACGACCAGAGCATCAACACCTGAACCAGAACATTCTCCATGGAGATAAGTCAGAAGTTTTACAGGGCAGTAACCGCAGCCAAAATGAGAAAAAACAAACACATGCTTTTATTTGAGTCTATTTTTGGCCGAAGGTTAGATCCTGAGGTTTTAAAGAATATAAAGTCTATGGTGAAGAGGCTGAAATACTCAGGACTTTTTCCTGTATTTCAGCTGAGCGATGATCGTTCCTCGTGGGAGAAGCAGCGGGAGCAGGTGGAGGAGGCCATGGTGAAGCAGAGGTTGGAGATGGTCAGTGATGGACAGTGGTTGGAGCAGGAAGAGCGCCACCTGGTCAGACACGCGTGCTACTGCAGGGTTAAGAGTACACTTCATATTGAATCACTCATGCTGTCTGCACATTATCTGTTCTCAGGACCCTGTTGTTCGACAAGACTCAAATCGACAAACCCAGGTATTTTTTATTTCATTTTCTTAAAGTAACATTCAAAGTGTATCTGACAGGTTTTCACGTTTACCAATTCTGACTTAGTTTGGTGGGATAGTACCATAGACTGTATATATAAATACAGCTAACCTGCTACCCAATGTTTTCCAAACAGGAAGTGATCATGAGTGCACTTCCGGCTCCATCGACTCTGGCTCCAGTTCACTTTGTATTGAAAAACCGTGTCTCCTCTCTCTGTAACTGCTGCTGTCAGACTTGTCATTTTGGTCTTAAATGTTCATGTTAACCTCCTTTACATGATGCTGATATTTTTATTTCACTGTTGTGTCTGATGATTGACAGCTTTGCTAAGTGTCTCCTCCCTGCTAAACGTGTGGCACAAGCAGGAAGGGGCGTTACCTTCGACAGCCTGGCTCCTGATTGGCTCTTTGGTTGCTCTGATACTTGTAGTTGGAATTCTAAATATTGAACTCAGTCCTAGATTAGCCCCTAAACCCACGAGGGTATAGGTGCTCTAAGCAGGTGCTCTAACCTCGTGGAGCTTTATTTGACTGGAGCCAAACGCTGTGGGTGACGCCACATTCATTCCACTTCTTCATACAGTCTACGGATAGTGCTTATGTTAAATGTTTATCACAGTTTTACCACTCTGAGGCTCCAAAATGTTCCAAAGATCAGAGCATTGCACTTCTACTTTAGATACTGTGAAAGATAAGTCAGAACTGTGTTGTTATGATTAGTGAAATGTGGTTCAGTAGTTCAGATAAATGCTTTTATTCCACATAACTCTGGAGATAAACTGCACAGGAAGTGGAGCGACTATCACAGGAAGAAGAGTCACTATCACAGGAAGTAGAGTCACTGTCACAGGAAGTAGAGTCATTAGCACAGGAAGTAGAGTCACTATCACAGGAAGTAGAGTCACTATCAAAGGAAGTAGAGTCACTATCACAGGAAGTAGAGTCACTGTCACAGGAAGTAGAGTCACTATCACAGGAAGTAGAGTCACTATCAAAGGAAGTAGAGTCACTATCACAGGAAGTAGAGTCACTGTCACAGGAAGTGGAGTCACTGTCACAGGAAGTAGAGTCACTGTCACAGGAAGTAGTCACTGTCACAGGAAGTGGAGTCACTGTCACAGGAAGTAGAGTCACTGTCACAGGAAGTGGAGTCACTGTCACAGGAAGTAGAGTCACTGTCACAGGAAGTAGTCACTGTCACAGGAAGTAGAGTCACTGTCACAGGAAGTAGAGTCACAGCTCCAACTTTACAGAGGTGAGTCACAATGTCGCCTCGTTATCTTGGCTGTTTCCTGAGCTTGTATCTGGCGCCTCTGTGTGCATCACTCTGTTGGCCCCTGACTCTCTTTTCGCTGTTGCCGTGGTGATGTTTTGTGGATTGTGATGCGACAGAGCAGTTTAGAGTCTGACAGTACACACATGAGGAGCGCAGCCTCTCTGAAATCTGATACTGTAGTCTGAAATGATCAGCCTAAACCTGTCATATGCACTTTAAATGATGAAACCCTCTGATCTAAATCTACATGTTACTCATTCTTCTGTCTTTATTTGCAGGCTCCAGAGAGTCCATCTTCCATGGGTGAATCAACATTTCTCTCTGCTGATTTTCTATCAAATTTCTGTCTAAATAAATCAAGTTTTGCTTTATCAGGTCCTCCACCAAAACGGCCCACACCCCCTACTCCCACACAGGTACTCAGATCTCTTTAATCCTACTTTAGTCCTGGTTTAGACCTGGTTTAGTCCTGGTCTAGTCCTGGTTCAGTCCTGGTTCAGTCCTGGTTTAGTCCCTGGTTTAGTCCTGCTTTAGTCCCGGTTGAGTCCGGGTTCAGTCCTGGTTCAGTCCTGGTTTATTCCTGCTTTAGTCCTGGTTTAGTCCTGGTTTAGTCCTGGTTGAGTCCCAATTTAGTCCTGGTTTAGTCCTGGTTTAGTTCTAGCTTAGTCCTGGTTTAGTCCTGGTTTAGTCCTGGTTTAGTTCTAGCTTAGTCCTGCTTTAGTCCTGGTTTAGTCCTGCTTCAGTCCTGGTTTAGACCTGGTTTAGTCCTGGTTTAGTCCTGGTTTAGACCTGCTTTAGTCCTGGTTTAGTCCTGCTTCAGTCCTGGTTTAGACCTGGTTTAGTCCTGCTTTAGTCCTGGTTTAGTCCTGGTTTAGTCCTGGTTTAGTCCTGGTTTAGTCCTGGTTTAGACCTGGTTTAGTCCTGCTTTAGTCCTGGTTTAGTCCTGCTTTAGTCCTGGTTTAGACCTGCTTTAGTCCTGGTTTAGTCCTGCTTCAGTCCTGGTTTAGTCCTGGTTTAGTCCTGCTTCAGTCCTGGTTTAGACCTGGTTTAGTCCTGCTTTAGTCCTGGTTTAGACCTGGTTCAGTCCTGGTTCAGTCCTGGTTTAGTCCTGGTTTAGTCCTGGTTCAGTCCTGCTTCAGTCCTGGTTTAGACCTGGTTCAGTCCTGGTTTAGTCCTGGTTCAGTCCTGGTTTAGTCCTGGTTTAGTCCTGCTTTAGTCCTGGTTTAGTCCTGGTTTAGTCCTGGTTTATACCTGCTTTAGTCCTGGTTTAGTCCTGCTTCAGTCCTGGTTTAGTCCTGGTTTAGTCCTGCTTCAGTCCTGGTTTAGACCTGGTTTAGTCCTGCTTTAGTCCTGGTTTAGACCTGGTTCAGTCCTGGTTCAGTCCTGGTTTAGTCCTGGTTTAGTCCTGGTTCAGTCCTGCTTCAGTCCTGGTTAGACCTGGTTCAGTCTGGTTTAGTCCTGGTTCAGTCCTGGTTTAGTCCTGGTTCAGTCCTGGTTTAGTCCTGCTTTAGTCCTAGTTTAGTCCTGGTTTAGTCCTGGTTTAGTCCTGGTTTAGTCCTGGTTTAGTCCTGGTTCAGTCCTGGTTTAGTCCTGGTTCAGTCCTGGTTTAGTCCTGGTTTAGTCCTGGTTTAGTCCGGTTTAGTCCTGGTTTAGTCCTGGTTTAGTCCTGGTTCAAGTCCTGCTTCAGTCCTGGTTTAGACCTGGTTCAGTCCTGGTTTAGTCCTGGTTCAGTCCTGGTTTAGTCCTGGTTCAGTCCTGGTTTAGTCCTGCTTTAGTCCTAGTTTAGTCCTGGTTTAGTCCTGGTTTAGTCCTGGTTTAGTCCTGGTTCAGTCCTGGTTTAGACCTGCTTTAGTCCTAGTTTAGTCCTGGTTTAGTCCTGGTTCAGTCCTGGTTTAGTCCCTGGTTCAGTCCTGGTTTAGTCCTGCTTTAGTCCTAGTTTAGTCCTGGTTTAGTCCTGCTTCAGTCCTGGTTTAGACCTGGTTTAGTCCTGGTTTAGTCCTGGTTTAGACCTGGTTCAGTCCTGGTTCAGTCCCTGGTTTAGTCCTGGTTTAGTCCTGGTTCAGTCCTGGTTTAGTCCTGGTTTAGTCCTGCTTTTAGTCCTGGTTTTAGTCCTGGTTTAGTCCTGGTTTAGACCTGCTTTAGTCCTGGTTTAGTCCTGCTTCAGTCCTGGTTTAGTCTGGTTTAGTCCTGCTTCAGTCCTGGTTTAGACCTGGTTTAGTCCTGCTTTAGTCCTGGTTTAGACCTGGTTCAGTCCTGGTTCAGTCCTGGTTTAGTCCTGGTTTAGTCCTGGTTCAGTCCTGCTTCAGTCCTGGTTTAGACCTGGTTCAGTCCTGGTTTAGTCCTGGTTCAGTCCTGGTTTAGTCCTGGTTCAGTCCTGGTTTAGTCCTGGTTCAGTCCTGGTTTAGTCCTGCTTTAGTCCTAGTTTAGTCCTGGTTTAGTCCTGGTTTAGTCCTGGTTTAGTCCTGGTTCAGTCCTGGTTTAGACCTGGTTTAGTCTGGTTCAGTCCTGGTTTAGTCCTGGTTTAGTCCTGGTTCAGTCCTGGTTCAGTCCTGGTTTAGTCCTGGTTCAGTCCTGGTTTAGTCCTGGTTTAGTCCTGGTTCAGTCCTGGTTTAGTCCTGGTTTAGTCCTGGTTCAGTCCTGGTTTAGTCCTGGTTTCAGTCCTGGTTTAGTCCTGGTTTAGTCCTGGTTTAGTCCTGGTTCAGTCCTGGTTTAGTCCTGGTTTAGTCCTGGTTCAGTCCTGGTTTAGTCCTGGTTTAGTCCTGGTTCAGTCCTGGTTTAGTCCTGGTTCAGTCCTGGTTTAGTCCTGGTTCAGTCCTGGTTTAGTCCTGCTTTAGTCCTAGTTTAGTCCTGGTTTAGTCCTGGTTTAGTCCTGGTTTAGTCCTGGTTCAGTCCTGGTTTAGACCTGGTTTAGTCCTGGTTCAGTCCTGGTTTAGTCCTGGTTTAGTCCTGGTTCAGTCCTGGTTCAGTCCTGGTTTAGTCCTGGTTCAGTCCTGGTTTAGTCCTGGTTTAGTCCTGGTTCAGTCCTGGTTTAGTCCTGGTTTAGTCCTGGTTTAGTCCTGGTTCAGTCCTGGTTCAGTCCTGGTTTAGTCCTGGTTCAGTCCTGGTTTAGTCCTGGTTCAGTCCTGGTTCAGTCCTGGTTTAGTCCTGGTTTAGTCCTGGTTCAGTCCTGGTTTAGTCCTGGTTTAGTCCTGGTTTAGTCCTGGTTTAGTCCTGGTTTAGTCCTGCTTTAGTCCTGGTTCAGTCCTGGGTTTAGTCCTGGTTTAGTCCTGGTTTAGTCCTGCTTTAGTCCTGGTTCAGTCCTGGTTTAGTCCTGGTTTAGTCCTGCTTTAGTCCTGCTTTAGTCCTGGTTCAGTCCTGGTTTAGTCCTGGTTTAGTCCTGCTTTAGTCCTGGTTTAGTCCTGGTTTAGTCCTGGTTTAGTCCTGGTTTAGTCCTGGTTCAGTCCTGGTTTAGTCCTGGTTTAGTCCTGGTTTAGTCCTGCTTTAGTCCTGGTTCAGTCCTGGTTTAGTCCTGGTTTAGTCCTGGTTTAGTCCTGCTTTAGTCCTGGTTCAGTCCTGGTTTAGTCCTGGTTCAGTCCTGGTTCAGTCCTGGTTTAGTCCTGGTTTAGTCCTGGTTTAGTCCCACACTATTTGAGATGTGTTTCTTTTTAGCCTTTACCGACGGCTGAGTTGGACCGGACTGAGGACCAGGTTTACACTGGAGTCATGGAACTGGTCCGACAGGTGGTTCAACTGAAGAACCAAATCCACACCCTGCCTGCCTCAGAGTACCCCAGTGCTGTCAAGGTGAGGTATTACAACTCAGCTGAAGTGAACACCTGACAGCTTCAACAGAAACACAAAATGTAGCTCATTTTAATCGACTCTTTTTTCAGACTAAGGTTTAGTTTGTTTTCATGCCTGACAGTTTGAAGTGCTCCCTCGCGCCGCAGGGTCACGTGAAGCTGACGGGATGTGTCTGGTCAGCTGACTTAAACAGGCTTTGTTCTTCCTACTGGTGGAGGCAGGACGACAGCGCCATCTGTTGTCCAATGTGTTCAGGACAGTATCCAGGTGTGTGAAAGTAAAGATGCCCCTCGTCTCGGTTTAACACAAAACTAGGCCTGAAAACAAACTAAACCTTGGTCTGAAAAATAATCTATTGAAATAAATGATCAGAAGAGCAGACTCACTGGACACGATGGACCTGTGTCGTGTCATTTTCATGTCTGAGTTACAGAAAACTTAAAAATGATTCGATTCCTAAATTGATTATTTCAATAATGGATTAGTTGTGATTAATTGATGAACTGATCACGGCCCTGGTGTTTCCCCTCTTTAAACTGCCGCAGGTTAAATGCAGTGTGGTTCTCACTTCTTTATACTGGACTTTTCCACGTCACGTTTCCTCTAAACTCCATGAGGTTTATGTTTTTACACTCGACCAACTGTGTCACTGTCTTTAGAACTGGTATATGTGAATGTGATCAAGACCTGAGTGTGTTTCAGACGTGTGTTTCAGACCTGTGTGTGTTTCAGACCTGTGTGTGTTTCAGACCTGTGTTTCAGACGTGTGTTTCAGACGTGTGTTTCAGACGTGTGTTTCAGACCTGGTCCGGCGCATGCTCGGCTGCGACGACACAGCTCTGTCATTGTCTGTTTGATTGTACGTCTCTATGTGATCTATTTTGTTTTCCTTGGCACACACAATATGTTGGATGTGAGCAAGATTATTCTGATCACACTGTCAACCCTGTGGCTTCTGGATAACTGCAAGGCTTTACAGCCTGGGGCAAGCGGCTATGTTCGACTCACCTATAGCCGGCACGAGCTTCTCCAACTCCGCTCCTCTTCTCCTTGTCTCCAGAAACCAACAATCAATCTACCGCCTGAACTCCGACTAAGAAAACGGGGTAGGAGAGGTGGGGTACGCACCAGGTTGAGGAAGCGCCCTTTCAGGCCCCCTCTCCCTTCCATCCTGCTGGCTAATGTCCGCTCCCTCCGAAACAAAATGGATCTGCTGCATGCTAAATGCCGACTGGAACGAACCTTCAGGGATGCTTGTGTCATCGCCCTGACAGAAACCTGGCTCGATGGGACCATTCCGGACTCAGAGGTCAGCCTCGATGACTTTACTCTCACTCGAGCTGACAGGACAAGCAAGTCCGGGAAGAATAAAGGTGGTGGAGTCTGCATCTTTGTGAATAACCGATGGTGTAGTAACATCAAAATACATCAGAGGAAATGTACACCTGACATTGAGCTGCTGACTCTGTCCCTACGGCCGTATTATCTCCCGAGGGAATTCCCGTGTGTGGTGATCAGCTGTGTTTACATCCCCCCCAGCGCTAACACAAGGACAGCAGCGGAGCTACTAGCCGAGGATGCTAGCTCGATGATGGCTAAATATCCTGATGCCCCGCTGTTCATTTTGGGTGATTTCAACAACTGTAAACTGGACTGTGTTATGCCGTCACTGCACCAGTATGTGGATGTTCCCACGAGGAAGCACAACATCTTGGATTTATGTTACGGAAACATTTCTGATGCGTTCGCCGCTCGAGCACATCCACCGCTTGGCTACTCCGACCACAATGTTGTTGTTCTGCTTCCTCACTACAGACCGGAACTGAAGCGCTCCAAGCCAACCATCCACAGCGCCACCGTTTGGTCGGAGGATGCCATTGCACAGCTGCAGGGCTCCCTGGCATGCACAGACTGGGAGATATTTCAGGGAGACATGGAGCAAAGAGTCTCAATCATCACGGACTATATTCATTTCTGCATTCTCTCAACTATACCCACAAGAACATTTAAGAAATACCCAAACTCCCAACCATGGTTCTCATCTCAAATTAAAATTAAAATGAAAGAGAAACATAAGGCTTTCCAGTGTGGGGACTGGAACACTGTCAACACACTAAACAGACAAATCAAAAGTGACATAACAAGAGCCAAACTCAGATACAAAGACAAAATTGAACAAGAATTCAGCAGTATGAACACGAAGCAGGCATTCCAGAAGATCAAAGTCCTTACTGGTCAAGCACACAGCTCTGGGCACCATGGAACATCTGACCCTGTCACCTTTTCTGACTCTTTGAACGCCTTCTACACTCGCTTTGACAAACACGACCACTCTGCCATCTGTGAAAAACTGCTAAGTGCCTTGCCACCAGACATTCCATCAGAGCCTCCGTTTACAGAGGAGGAGGATGTGCGCCGACAACTGAGCAGGTGTAAAGTGGGCAAGGCACCTGGTCCAGATGGCATTCCGGCGAGGGTGCTGCTGAAACTGTGTGCCATGGAACTGTCCTTCATCCTCTTCTCTATCTTCTGGGACTCCATCAGGACAGCTCACATTCCTATAGCCTGGAAAACCTCTACAATAATTCCGGTTCCCAAGAAGCCCCATCCATCTGAGCCAAACCACTACCGACCAATAGCACTCACTTCTATCATAATGAAGTGTTTGGAAAAGCTGGTTCTCCAGTCCATTCTCCCAGCAGTCAGTCCACTGCTGGATCCTTACCAGTTTGCCTACAGGGCCAGGCGGGGGACAGAGGACGCCGTGGCATGTCTTCTCCACCCACTCCTACAACATCTGGAAACACCTGGCTCCTTTGCATCCATCCTATTTATTGACTTTAGCTCAGCCTTCAATACAATACAACGACACTGCATGATTGAAAAACTCCACCTGCTCAACCTGTCTCCACATCTCATTCACTGGATTTACAATTTCCTCAGTAACAGACCACAGGCTGTCAGAGTGGGCTCAATCACATCGTCCACCATAATCACTAACACCGGTGCACCCCAGGGGTGTGTGCTCAGCCCCTTTCTCTACACCCTCTATACCAACGACTGTGTTAGCCCGTCATCTGTCACCACCTATTTCAAGTATTCTGACGACACCGCTATCCTGGCCCTGCTTACGGACAATAATTCCCATTATCTCTTATCAACAGTCTGTCACTCACTTCATCAGGTGGTGCTCCAACAACAGTCTGGAGCTGAATGTGGACAAAACCAAGGACTTACTCATCTACACTCAGACAAATATTCCAGACCTGGCTCCCATCATCATACATGACAAGACAGTGGAACGTGTCAATCACTTCAAGTACCTTGGACTCACTTTGGACAATAAACTCACTTTTGAACAACATGTCACAGATATCCATAAACGTTCTCAACAAAGACTCCACATCCTCCGCAAGCTCCGTGCCCTCTCTGTCAGCTCACGTCTTCTGTTACTGTTGTACACTAGTATCATTCAGCCCTTCTTCTTTACTGCTCTCCCTGTTACTTTAACATGCTCTCCATCACAAACAGAAACAGGCTCATTAAGGTCACACACACAGCATCCAAAATCATCTGCCTGCCAACCCCAGACCTCTCCCTTCTTAACAATGAGGCTGTGACACGCATGGCCCGCACAGTCAGCAGGGACTCGGACCACCCGCTCCACACCCATTTTTCTTTGTTGCCCTCGGGCCGAAGGTACAGAACACTCAGGTGGAAGCGGGCACGCTTCAGCAAAAGTTTTGTCCCCTCTGCCATTGCTGCCCTCAATAATGTGTAACTTTCTTATTGTGTGCTGTCTGTCTTGTCCTTGTGTATGATCAATGTTGTAATGTTTTCTCCATGTATGTACAGAGTTTGTGGAAACAAATTTCCCCTCGGGGACAATAAAGGTCTATCTATCTGTGTGTTTCAGACCTGTGTGTGTTTCAGACCCGTGTGTTTCAGACCTGTGTGTGTTTCAGACCTGTGTGTTTCAGACGTGTGTTTCAGACCTGTGTGTTTCAGACCTGTGTGTTCAGACCTGTGTGTGTTTCAGACGTGTGTTTCAGACGTGTGTTTCAGACGTGTGTTTCAGACGTGTGTTTCAGACCTGTGTGTTTCAGACGTGTGTTTCAGACCTGTGTGTTTCAGACCTGTGTGTGTTTCAGACCTGTGTGTGTTTTAGACGTGTGTTTCAGACCTGTGTGTGTTTCAGACCTGTGTGTGTTTTAGACCTGTGTTTCAGACCTGTGTGTGTTTCAGACCCGTGTGTTTCAGACCTGTGTGTGTTTCAGACCTGTGTGTTTCAGACGTGTGTTTCAGACCCGTGTGTTTCAGACCCGTGTGTTTCAGACCTGTGTGTTTCAGACCCGTGTGTTTCAGACCCATGTGTTTCAGACCTCTGTGTGTTTCAGACCTGTATGTTTCAGACCTGTATGTTTTAGACCTCTCCCTGTATGTTTCAGACCTGTATGTTTCAGACCTCTCCCTGTATGTTTCAGACCTGTATGTTTCAGACCTGTATGTTTCAGACCTGTATGTTTCAGACCTCTCTCTGTATGTTTCAGACCTGTATGTTTCAGACCTGTAAGTTTCAGACCTGTATGTTTCAGACCTCTCTCTGTATGTTTCAGACCTGTATGTTTCAGACCTGTTTGTTTCAGACCTCTCTCTGTATGTTTCAGACCTGTATGTTTCAGACCTCTCTCTGTATGTTTCAGACCTCTCTCTCTGTTTCAGACCTGTATGTTTCAGACCTGTATGTTTCAGACCTCTCTCTCTGTTTCAGACCTGTATGTTTCAGACCTTTATGTTTCAGACCTGTATGTTTCAGACCTGTATGTTTCAGACCTCTCTCTGTATGTTTCAGACCTGTATGTTTCAGACCTCTCTCTCTGTTTCAGATCTGTATGTTTCAGACCTGTATGTTTCAGACCTCTCTCTGTATGTTTCAGACCTGTATGTTTCAGACCTGTATGTTTCAGACCTCTCTCTCTGTTTCAGATCTGTATGTTTCAGACCTGTATGTTTCAGACCTCTCTGTTTCAGACCTGTATGTTTCAGACCTGTATGTTTCAGACCTCTCTCTGTATGTTCAGACCTGTATGTTTCAGACCTCTCTCTCTGTTTCAGATCTGTATGTTTCAGACCTGTATGTTTCAGACCTCTCTCTGTATGTTTCAGACCTGTATTTTCAGACCTGTATGTTTCAGACCTCTCTCTCTGTTTCAGATCTGTATGTTTCAGACCTGTATGTTTCAGACCTGTATGTTTCAGACCTCTCTGTATCTTTCAGACCTGTATGTTTCAGACCTGTATGTTTCAGACCTGTATGTTTCAGACCTCTCTGTATCTTTCAGACCTGTATGTTTCAGACCTGTATGTTTCAGACCTGTATGTTTCAGACCTCTCTCTGTATGTTTCAGACCTGTATGTTTCAGACCTGTAAGTTTCAGACCTGTATGTTTCAGACCTCTCTCTGTATGTTTCAGACCTGTATGTTTCAGACCTGTTTGTTTCAGACCTGTATGTTTCAGACCTCTCTCTCTGTTTCAGACCTGTATGTTTCAGACCTGTATGTTTCAGACCTCTCTCTCTGTTTCAGACCTGTATGTTTCAGACCTTTATGTTTCAGACCTCTCTCTCTGTTTCAGATCTGTATGTTTCAGACCTGTATGTTTCAGACCTCTCTGTTTCAGACCTGTATGTTTCAGACCTGTATGTTTCAGACCTCTCTCTGTATGTTTCAGACCTGTATGTTTCAGACCTCTCTCTCTGTTTCAGATCTGTATGTTTCAGACCTGTATGTTTCAGACCTCTCTCTGTATGTTTCAGACCTGTATGTTTCAGACCTGTATGTTTCAGACCTCTCTCTCTCTGTTTCAGATCTGTATGTTTCAGACCTGTATGTTTCAGACCTCTCTGTTTCAGACCTGTATGTTTCAGACCTGTATGTTTCAGACCTCTCTCTCTGTTTCAGATCTGTATGTTTCAGACCTGTATGTTTCAGACCTGTATGTTTCAGACCTCTCTGTATCTTTCAGACCTGTATGTTTCAGACCTGTATGTTTCAGACCTGTATGTTTCAGACCTCTCTCTGTATGTTTCAGACCTCTCTCTCTGTTTCAGACCTGTATGTTTCAGACCTCTCTCTGTTTCAGACCTGTATGTTTCAGACCTCTCTCTGTATGTTTCAGACCTCTCTCTCTGTTTCAGACCTGTATGTTTCAGACCTCTCTCTGTATGTTTCAGACCTCTCTCTCTGTTTCAGACCTGTATGTTTCAGACCTCTCTCTGTTTCAGACCTGTATGTTTCAGACCTGTATGTTTCAGACCTCTCTCTCTGTTTCAGACCTGTATGTTTCAGACCTCTCTCTGTTTCAGAGTGTGGGTTTCACTCTTCGTGGTCTGATGCAGAGTGTGGATGAGCTGCTTCCTTCTCTGCACGGCTCCGTCACCACTGAGGTAAAACAGAATGTTCCGAAGTCTCTTTATTTCATCATGCTCTTTGTACCATTTGGCTCGTCTCCATGGAGATGTTTCACTTTGTCCTCGTGAAACGGGCTCGTCCAGAGAGAAACGTGTGAGGCCCAAGGGTCAGATTCACAGATCCTGAACTAAAAGAGACGTGAAGAACGACTCAATGATTTTATTTAAAATGTTTTAAAAATTCAAATATATGGCTAAAATAAAATAAAGTGAAACGAGACGACCAACTTTAGGAAGATATTTATTGTAACATTCTAAGTTAAAAAGGTAGAAAAATGTTATTTTATTACACAAACAAGCTAAAAGTTGTTTTTTTTTAAAGTAATTTCTAATTAAAATAGGCCTAGAAGTAAAAAGTTTAAAATGACCAAAACCAAAATAAGCTGCTGGGGCCAGAGACTCAGGGGCCCCGGGGCCACAGACTCACCTCAGGACACAGCAAAACTAAACTCGTGATCCCACTAAACCTCACCAATGTGCCTCTCCACCACCAGAGGGCACCAGCGTCGCTCAAACAAAACTCAAATATTAGACTTGATCCAGTTGATAATGTAAAACCAACACAGAAGAAAAACTGATGCAAGTGTGAAAAACAAATACAAAACTAAATCAACAAAAACAACAAGATCGTGTGAAAAACAGCAGCAGGTTTAACCTGAAAAACAACAAAATGTGTTAAAGACTCACTGTGACAGAGCAGGACCGAAATGAACTTTAACAATTTAAGCCTCTTTACAACCTCACAGTCAACAACAGGGGGTGGAGCCCACAGGGGGTGGAGCCCAAAGGGGGTGGAGCCCACAGGGGGTGGAGCCCACAGGAGTGTCATGGACTGCAGGGGAAAGCAGAAAACGCCACTACACCCAGAATGTTCCATAGTATTGCAATAAATACATCTCCATGGAGACAAGACCAAGTTACATGTCAACACCAGGATCAGGTTCATGTGAGACCAAAACGACTCGGCTCTGCAGCGGTCACAGACAGAGAGTCACAGACAGAGAGTCACAGACAGAGAGTCACAGACAGAGAGTCACAGACAGAGAGTCACAGACAGAGAGTCACAGACAGAGAGTCGCAGACAGAGTCGCAGACAGAGAGTCACAGACAGAGAGTCACAGACAGAGAGTCGCAGACAGAGAGTCGCAGACAGAGAGTCACAGACAGAGAGTCGCAGACAGAGAGTCGCAGACAGAGAGTCGCAGACAGAGAGTCACAGACAGAGAGTCACAGACAGTCACAGACAGAGAGTCGCAGACAGAGAGTCGCAGACAGAGAGTCGCAGACAGAGAGTCGCAGACAGAGAGTCGCAGAGAGAGAGTCACAGACAGAGAGAGAGTCACAGAGAGTCACAGACAGAGAGTCACAGAGAGTCACAGACACAGAGAGTCACAGAGAGTCACAGACAGAGAGTCACAGACAGAGAGTCACAGACAGAGAGTCCCACAGACAGAGAGTCACAGACAGAGAGTCACAGAGAGTCACAGACAGAGAGTCACAGACAGAGAGAGTCAGACAGAGAGTCGCAGACAGAGAGTCACAGACAGAGAGTCACAGACAGAGAGTCACAGACAGAGAGTCACAGAGAGTCACAGACAGAGAGTCACAGACAGAGAGTCACAGACAGAGAGTCACAGACAGAGAGTCACAGACAGAGAGTCGCAGACAGTCGCAGACAGAGTCACAGACAGAGAGTCGCAGACAGAGAGTCACAGACAGAGAGTCACAGACAGAGAGTCACAGACAGAGAGTCGCAGACAGAGAGTCGCAGACAGAGAGTCGCAGACAGAGAGTCGCAGACAGAGAGTCACAGACAGTCACAGACAGAGAGTCGCAGACAGAGAGTCGCAGACAGAGAGTCGCAGACAGAGAGTCGCAGACAGAGAGTCACAGACAGTCACAGACAGAGAGTCGCAGACAGAGAGTCGCAGACAGAGACAGAGAGTCGCAGACAGAGAGTCGCAGACAGAGAGTCACAGACAGAGAGTCACAGACAGAGAGTCACAGAGAGTCACAGACAGAGAGAGTCACAGAGAGTCACAGACAGAGAGTCGCAGACAGAGAGTCACAGACAGAGAGTCACAGACAGAGAGTCACAGAGAGTCACAGACAGAGAGTCACAGACAGAGAGTCGCAGACAGAGAGTCGCAGACAGAGAGTCACAGACAGAGAGTCACAGACAGAGAGTCACAGACAGAGAGTCACAGAGAGTCACAGACAGAGAGTCACAGACAGAGAGTCACAGACAGAGAGTCACAGAGAGTCACAGACAGAGAGTCACAGACAGAGAGTCACAGACAGAGAGTCGCAGACAGAGAGTCGCAGACAGAGAGTCACAGACAGAGAGTCACAGACAGAGAGAGAGTCACAGACAGAGAGTCACAGACAGAGAGTCACAGACAGAGAGTCGCAGACAGAGAGTCACAGACAGAGAGTCACAGACAGAGAGTCACAGACAGAGAGTCACAGACAGAGAGTCACAGAGAGTCACAGACAGAGAGTCACAGACAGAGAGTCACAGAGAGTCACAGACAGAGAGCCAGAGACAGAGAGTCGCAGACAGAGAGTCACAGACAGAGAGTCACAGACAGAGAGTCACAGAGAGTCACAGACAGAGAGTCACAGACAGAGAGTTGCAGACAGAGAGTCACAGACAGAGAGTCACAGAAAGAGAGTCACAGACAGAGAGTCGCAGACAAAGAGTCACAGACAGAGAGTCACAGACAGAGAGTCACAGACAGAGAGTCGCAGACAAAGAGTCACAGACAGAGAGTCGCAGACAGAGAGTCACAGACAGAGAGTCACAGACAGAGAGTCGCAGACAGAGAGTCGCAGACAGAGAGTCGCAGACAGAGAGTCGCAGACAGAGAGTCACAGACAGAGAGTCACAGACAGAGAGTCACAGACAGAGAGTCGCAGACAGAGAGTCACAGACAGAGAGTCGCAGACAGAGAGTCACAGACAGAGAGTCACAGAGAGTCACAGACAGAGAGTCACAGAGAGAGTCACAGACAGAGAGTCACAGACAGAGAGTCGCAGACAGAGAGTCACAGACAGAGAGTCACAGACAGAGAGTCACAGACAGAGAGTCGCAGACAGAGAGTCACAGACAGAGAGTCACAGACAGAGAGTCGCAGACAGAGAGTCACAGACAGAGAGTCACAGACAGAGAGTCACAGACAGAGAGTCGCAGACAGAGAGTCGCAGACAGAGAGTCGCAGACAGAGAGTCACAGACAGAGAGTCACAGACAGAGAGTCACAGACAGAGAGTCGCAGACAGAGAGTCACAGAGAGTCACAGACAGAGAGTCACAGACAGAGAGTCACAGAGAGTCACAGACAGAGAGTCACAGACAGAGAGTCACAGAGAGTCACAGACAGAGAGTCACAGACAGAGAGTCGCAGACAGAGAGTCACAGACAGAGAGTCACAGACAGAGAGTCACAGACAGAGAGTCGCAGACAGAGAGTCACAGACAGAGAGTCGCAGACAGAGAGACAGAGAGTCACAGAGAGTCACAGACAGAGAGTCACAGACAGAGAGTCACAGAGAGTCACAGACAGAGAGTCACAGACAGAGAGTCACAGAGAGTCACAGACAGAGAGTCACAGACAGAGAGTCACAGACAGAGAGTCACAGACAGAGAGTCGCAGACAGAGAGTCGCAGACAGAGAGTCGCAGACAGAGAGTCACAGACAGAGAGTCGCAGACAGAGAGTCGCAGACAGAGAGTCACAGACAGAGAGTCGCAGACAGAGAGTCACAGACAGAGAGTCACAGAGAGTCACAGACAGAGAGTCACAGACAGAGAGTCACAGAGAGTCACAGACAGAGAGTCACAGACAGAGAGTCGCAGACAGAGAGTCACAGACAGAGAGTCACAGAGAGTCACAGACAGAGAGTCACAGACAGAGAGAGTCGCAGACAGAGAGTCACAGACAGAGAGTCGCAGACAGAGAGTCGCAGACAGAGAGTCGCAGACAGAGAGTCGCAGACAGAGAGTCGCAGACAGAGAGTCACAGACAGAGAGTCACAGACAGAGTGTCACAGACAGAGAGTCACAGACAGAGAGTCACAGACAGAGAGTCACAGAGAGTCACAGATAGAGAGTCACAGACAGAGAGTCACAGACAGAGTGTCACAGACAGAGAGTCACAGACAGAGAGTCACAGACAGAGAGTCGCAGACAGAGAGTCGCAGACAGAGAGTCGCAGACAGAGAGTCACAGACAGAGAGTCACAGACAGTCACAGACAGAGAGTCACAGACAGAGAGTCACAGACAGAGAGTCACAGACAGAGAGTCGCAGACAGTCACAGACAGAGAGTCACAGACAGAGAGTCGCAGACAGAGAGTCACAGACAGAGAGTTGCAGACAGAGAGTCGCAGACAGAGAGTCGCAGACAGAGAGTCACAGACAGAGAGTCACAGACAGAGAGTCACAGACAGTCACAGACAGAGAGTCGCAGACAGAGAGTCACAGACAGAGAGTCACAGACAGAGAGTCACAGACAGTCACAGACAGAGAGTCACAGACAGAGAGTCACAGACAGAGAGTCGCAGACAGAGAGTCGCAGACAGAGAGTCGTAGACAGAGAGTCACAGACAGAGAGTCACAGACAGAGAGTCACAGAGAGTCACAGACAGAGAGTCGCAGACAGAGAGTCGCAGACAGAGAGTCACAGACAGAGAGTCACAGACAGAGAGTCACAGAGAGTCACAGACAGAGAGTCGCAGACAGAGAGTCGCAGACAGAGAGTCGCAGACAGAGAGTCACAGACAGAGAGTCACAGACAGAGAGTCACAGACAGAGAGTCACAGAGAGTCACAGACAGAGAGTCACAGACAGAGAGTCACAGACAGAGAGTCACAGACAGAGAGTCACAGACAGAGAGTCACAGACAGAGTCACAGACAGAGAGTCGCAGACAGAGAGTCGCAGACAGAGAGTCGCAGACAGAGAGTCGCAGACAGAGAGTCACAGACAGAGAGTCACAGACAGAGAGTCACAGACAGAGAGTCACAGAGAGTCACAGACAGAGAGTCACAGACAGAGAGTCACAGACAGAGAGTCGCAGACAGAGAGTCACAGACAGAGAGTCACAGACAGAGAGTCGCAGACAGAGAGTCACAGACAGAGAGTCACAGACAGAGAGTCACAGAGAGTCACAGACAGAGAGTCACAGACAGAGAGTCGCAGACAGAGAGTCACAGACAGAGAGTCGCAGACAGAGAGTCGCAGACAGAGAGTCGCAGACAGAGAGTCGCAGACAGAGAGTCGCAGACAGAGAGTCGCAGACAGAGAGTCACAGACAGAGAGTCACAGACAGAGAGTCGCAGACAGAGAGTCGCAGACAGAGAGTCGCAGACAGAGAGTCGCAGACAGAGAGTCGCAGACAGAGAGTCACAGACAGAGAGTCACAGACAGAGAGTCACAGAGAGTCACAGACAGAGAGTCACAGACAGAGAGTCACAGACAGAGAGTCACAGACAGAGAGTCGCAGACAGAGAGTCGCAGACAGAGAGTCGCAGACAGAGAGTCACAGACAGAGAGTCACAGAGAGTCACAGACAGAGAGTCACAGACAGAGAGTCACAGAGAGTCACAGACAGAGAGTCACAGACAGAGAGTCGCAGACAGAGAGTCACAGACAGAGAGTCACAGACAGAGAGTCACAGACAGAGAGTCGCAGACAGAGAGTCACAGAAAGAGAGTCGCAGACAGAGAGACAGAGAGTCACAGACAGAGAGTCACAGACAGAGAGTCACAGAGAGTCACAGACAGAGAGTCACAGACAGAGAGTCACAGAGAGTCACAGACAGAGAGTCACAGACAGAGAGTCACAGACAGAGAGTCACAGACAGACAGAGAGTCACAGACAGAGAGTCACAGACAGAGAGTCGCAGACAGAGAGTCGCAGACAGAGAGTCGCAGACAGAGAGTCGCAGACAGAGAGTCACAGCAGACAGAGAGTCGCAGACAGAGAGTCACAGACAGAGAGTCGCAGACAGAGAGTCACAGACAGAGAGTCACAGAGAGTCACAGACAGAGAGTCACAGACAGAGAGTCACAGAGAGTCACAGACAGAGAGTCACAGACAGAGAGTCGCAGACAGAGAGTCACAGACAGAGAGTCACAGACAGAGAGTCACAGACAGAGAGTCACAGACAGAGAGTCGCAGACAGAGAGTCGCAGACAGAGAGTCACAGACAGAGAGTCGCAGACAGAGAGTCGCAGACAGAGAGTCGCAGACAGAGAGTCACAGACAGAGAGTCACAGAGAGTCACAGACAGAGAGTCGCAGACAGAGAGTCGCAGACAGAGAGTCGCAGACAGAGAGTCGCAGACAGAGAGTCGCAGACAGAGAGTCACAGACAGAGAGTCACAGACAGAGAGTCACAGAGAGTCAGAGAGTCACAGACAGAGAGTCACAGACAGAGAGTCACAGAGAGTCACAGAGAGTCACAGACAGAGAGTCACAGAGACAGAGAGTCACAGACAGAGAGTCGCAGACAGAGAGTCACAGACAGAGAGTCACAGACAGAGAGTCGCAGAGAGTCACAGACAGAGAGTCACAGACAGAGAGTCACAGACAGAGAGTCAGACAGAGAGTCACAGACAGAGAGTCACAGAGAGAGTCACCAGAGAGAGTCACACAGAGAGACAGAGAGTCACAGACAGAGAGTCACAGACAGAGAGTCACAGACAGAGAGTCACAGACAGACAGAGAGTCGCAGACAGAGAGTCGCAGACAGAGAGTCGCAGACAGAGAGTCGCAGACAGAGAGTCACAGACAGAGAGTCACAGACAGAGAGTCACAGACAGAGAGTCACAGACAGAGAGTCACAGACAGACAGTCACAGAGAGAGTCACAGACAGAGAGTCACAGACAGAGAGTCACAGACAGAGAGTCGCAGACAGTCACAGACAGAGAGTCACAGACAGACAGTCACAGACAGAGAGTCACAGACAGAGAGTCACAGACAGAGAGTCACAGACAGAGAGTCGCAGACAGAGAGTCACAGACAGAGAGTCACAGACAGAGAGTCGCAGACAGAGAGTCGCAGACAGAGAGTCGCAGACAGAGAGTCACAGACAGAGAGTCACAGACAGAGAGTCACAGACAGTCACAGACAGAGAGTCGCAGACAGAGAGTCACAGACAGAGAGTCACAGACAGAGAGTCACAGACAGTCACAGACAGAGAGTCACAGACAGAGAGTCACAGACAGAGAGTCGCAGACAGAGAGTCGCAGACAGAGAGTCGCAGACAGAGAGTCACAGACAGAGAGTCACAGACAGAGAGTCACAGACAGAGAGTCACAGAGAGTCACAGACAGAGAGTCGCAGACAGAGAGTCGCAGACAGAGAGTCACAGACAGAGAGTCACAGACAGAGAGTCACAGAGAGTCACAGACAGAGAGTCGCAGACAGAGAGTCGCAGACAGAGAGTCACAGACAGAGAGTCACAGACAGAGAGTCACAGACAGAGAGTCACAGACAGAGAGTCACAGACAGAGAGTCACAGACAGAGTCACAGACAGAGAGTCGCAGACAGAGAGTCGCAGACAGAGAGTCGCAGACAGAGAGTCGCAGACAGAGAGTCACAGACAGAGAGTCACAGACAGAGAGTCACAGACAGAGAGTCACAGAGAGTCACAGACAGAGAGTCACAGACAGAGAGTCACAGACAGAGAGTCGCAGACAGAGAGTCACAGACAGAGAGTCACAGACAGAGAGTCGCAGACAGAGAGTCACAGACAGAGAGTCACAGACAGAGAGTCGCAGACAGAGAGTCGCAGACAGAGAGTCGCAGACAGAGAGTCACAGACAGAGAGTCACAGACAGAGAGTCGCAGACAGAGAGTCACAGACAGAGAGTCACAGACAGTCACAGACAGAGAGTCACAGACAGAGAGTCACAGACAGAGAGTCACAGACAGAGAGTCGCAGACAGTCACAGACAGAGAGTCACAGACAGACAGTCACAGACAGAGAGTCACAGACAGAGAGTCACAGACAGAGAGTCACAGACAGAGAGTCGCAGACAGAGAGTCACAGACAGAGAGTCACAGACAGAGAGTCGCAGACAGAGAGTCGCAGACAGAGAGTCGCAGACAGAGAGTCACAGACAGAGAGTCACAGACAGAGAGTCACAGACAGTCACAGACAGAGAGTCGCAGACAGAGAGTCACAGACAGAGAGTCACAGACAGAGAGTCACAGACAGTCACAGACAGAGAGTCACAGACAGAGAGTCACAGACAGAGAGTCGCAGACAGAGAGTCGCAGACAGAGAGTCGCAGACAGAGAGTCACAGACAGAGAGTCACAGACAGAGAGTCACAGACAGAGAGTCACAGAGAGTCACAGACAGAGAGTCGCAGACAGAGAGTCGCAGACAGAGAGTCACAGACAGAGAGTCACAGACAGAGAGTCACAGAGAGTCACAGACAGAGAGTCGCAGACAGAGAGTCGCAGACAGAGAGTCACAGACAGAGAGTCACAGACAGAGAGTCACAGACAGAGAGTCACAGACAGAGAGTCACAGACAGAGAGTCACAGACAGAGAGTCGCAGACAGAGAGTCGCAGACAGAGAGTCGCAGACAGAGAGTCACAGACAGAGAGTCACAGACAGAGAGTCACAGACAGAGAGTCACAGAGAGTCACAGACAGAGAGTCACAGACAGAGAGTCACAGACAGAGAGTCGCAGACAGAGAGTCACAGACAGAGAGTCACAGACAGAGAGTCGCAGACAGAGAGTCACAGACAGAGAGTCACAGACAGAGAGTCACAGAGAGTCACAGACAGAGAGTCGCAGACAGAGAGTCGCAGACAGAGAGTCACAGACAGAGAGTCACAGACAGAGAGTCACAGACAGAGAGTCACAGACAGAGAGTCACAGAGAGTCACAGACAGAGAGTCACAGACAGAGAGTCACAGACAGAGAGTCACAGACAGAGAGTCACAGACAGAGAGTCGCAGACAGAGAGTCGCAGACAGAGAGTCGCAGACAGAGAGTCACAGACAGAGAGTCACAGACAGTCACAGACAGAGAGTCACAGACAGAGAGTCACAGACAGAGAGTCACAGACAGAGAGTCGCAGAGCCGGGTCATTTCTCACAAAAGTGAAGTAAAGTGAATTGGAGCCAGGGCTGATGCAGTGAGGCACGATCACTTCCTGTTTGGAGCCGCTGGCCGGTGCTACATCTATGTCTAAACTTTACACAGACAGAAGTATTTATCAGTAAAACTGTTTATATTCAAGAGTCAATTTGATGGAACATACCTCAAACATAAAGTTGTTTCAGATCGGGCTCCGACAGTAACCGCACGTGTCGTTTCAGATCGAGGGCACAAAGAAGCTGCTGAACAAAGACCTGGGGGAGCTCATCACAAAGATGCGTTTGGCCCAACAGAACTCGGTCACCAGCCTGAAACACGACTGTGTGAGGCACATGTTATCCGCCGCTCACACGCTCGCCATGGACTCCAAGAACCTGCTGGACGCTGTGGACCAGGCCCGAATCCAGGCAGACCTCGCAAGACCCAGAACGCACCAAGAACCGGGTCAAGAACCGGATCAAGAACCGGATCAAGAACCGGATCAAGAACCGGCTCAAGAACCGGATCAAGAACCGGATCAAGAAGCAGGATGAGAACAGGACTACACCAGGACTAAACCAGGACTACACCAGGACTACACCAGGACTACACCAGGACTACACCAAGACTAAACCAGGACTACACCAGGACTACACCAGGACTAAACCAGGACTAAACCAGGACTAAAGCAGGACTACACCAGGACTACACCAGGACTACACCAGGACTAAACCAGGACTAAACCAGGACGACACCAAGACTAAACCAGGACTAAACCAGGACTACACCAGGACTACACCAGGACTAAACCAGGACTACACCAGGACTACACCAAGACTAAACCAGGACTAAACCAGGACTACACCAGGACTACACCAGGACTAAACCAGGACTAAACCAGGACTAAACCAGGACTAAACCAGGACTAACCAGGACGACACCAAGACTAAACCAGGACTACACCAGGACTAAACCAAGACTAAACCAGGACTACACCAGGACTACACCAGGACTAAACCAGGACTAAACCAGGACTAACCAGGATGACACCAAGACTAAACCAGGACTACACCAGGACTAAACCAAGACTAAACCAGGACTACACCAGGACTAAACCAGGACTAAACCAGGACTACACCAAGACTAAACCAGGACTACACCAGGACTACACCAAGACTAAAGCAGGACTAAACCAAGACTAAACCAGGTCTAAACCAGGTCTAAACCAGGACTAAACCAGGACTAAACCAAGACTAAACCAGGACTAAACCAAGACTAAACCAGGACTAAACCAGGTCTAAACCAGGACTACACCAGGACTAAACCAGGACTAAACCAAGACTAAACCAGGACTAAACCAGGACTAAACCAAGACTAAACCAGGACTAAACCAGGTCTAAACCAGGACTAAACCAGGTCTAAACCAGGACTAAACCAGGTCTAAACCAGGACCAAACCAGAACTAAACCAGGACTAAATCAGGACAAAACCAGGACTAAACCAGGACTAAACCAGGTCTAAACCAGGACTAAACCAGGTCTAAACCAGGACTAAACCAGGACTAAACCAGGACCAAACCAGGACCAAACCAGGACCAAACCAGGTCTAAACCAGGACTAAACCAGGACCAAACCAGGACTAAACCAGGACTAAACCAGGACTAGACCAGGACACAGCTCAAATGCTTGTCTCACTGGATGATGTCATCAGGTGGTATCTGTTGTTTGGTGTTTTCTTGGTCACGCTGGCTGTGACCTGCCTCTTTGTTCTAAAGCTCCACATGAACAACTTTTACACTTTTAATTAAACAGAAGCTTTTGAATCAAATAAATGTTCCACTGTTTTATTGTGTTCTTCTAATTTAGCATCAGGTTTCACTTAAAAGTCATAATACTACTACTACTACTACTACTACTACTACTACTACTACTACTACTACTACTACTACAACTACTACTACTACTACTACTACTACTACTACTACTACTACTACTACTACTACTACTACTACTACTACTCCTCCTCCTCCTCCTGCTGTCCCTGCTGGTGGTTCTTTGGACTCGCTCCTTGTTTCAGCCTGAGTCTGGTTCTTCTTCACTTTCAGCCCCAGACTCAGGTTTTCCCTCCGTTTTGGACAGAACTTTTGTGGGAGGATCAGACTCTTTTTTCTCTTGGTGGATTTAACAGAAACTCTGAAAGTCGGTGTGACAGAGTCTGAACAAACACGGACGAAACATTCAAACGGACTTTCTGATCTCATGGGACTCACTTTGAAGCTGTCGTTTTATTTATCTGCATTTACTATAATATATATAAGTCTAATATAAAGGTTTATTATTGGTGCATTTCTAACAATATTTACATAGAACAAATATTAAAATACAACCCTTCATTTAACTGACTTCATTTTGTCTCTTTCACTTTCTGGCTCCTCTGCTCTGCTACAGCTGGTGAGGAGCCAGGAGCCAATGTGAATGAACTTTTGTTTTCTTCTATTTGTGACAATTTCAGATTTCATTCTTCAGTTTTATTAATAATGTTTCACATTCTCGTCACTGGCACAAAGAGCACGAGTCGAGAGCAGATAAATGGAACCATCTTCAACTTCCTCCTGGACAGCGGTTCTCAAGGCTCCTGGACCGACTCCTTCTACCACGAGATCAAACCCCTGATAATCTACTGGAGGCTGAAGGAGCAAACGGTGAAGCTGTGCTGGATCTGGGATACACTGAACTGAACCTGATTTTCCCATAAGTCAATACTTCAGCTCTTGTTGTACCAGATATCGAGCAATCTCCCCCCTCGTTCTGATTGGCACATTGCACAAAAGCGTTCTGAATCCAGTCCAGCTCATTATCACCCTGCCACAGTCCTTAAAATCCTACAGACATGCCCGTAATTCAAACAACCAGCCTTTCACTGCACTCCAACCAGCCAGAAACCTTCTTACCTGGCCAAACATCAGTTCTTGAGCGATACTTTGCTACACGGCTCTTGCAAGAAGAAAAATCTGCCGTTATTGAGCATCCATCTTCCAAAGTCCTCCCTGGTGGTCTGTTGATCAAATCTCTCTTTGCCTTACCCCAACACCGGCCTTGTCAGCTGCCAGTTGTGGTGACCACAGAGTCAGAGCACATGTCCTTCCAGCACGAGCAGTCACAGATCAAACAATCATCATCAAAGAGCACGATGTCAAACACCCACATCAGCCACGAGAGACTCCCATAATCACAACTGCAACACAACTTCAGAGACTCCCCTTTGACACCACACTGGAGAGTGATTAATATCAAAGCTCCACAGAGTACTCAACGTGTTTGCCAAGTGTGACCTCGACTTTGGCCGAATCAACAAAGTGAAACATCGAATTAAGGTGTCCAACCCAACACCCTTCAAGCAACGACCACGTCCAATCCATCAAGATGTCGATGCTGTGAGAAAACATCTACAAGAACTGTTAGAATCTGGAGCCATAAGAGACTCAGACTCACCACTTGCCTCCCCGATTGTGGTTGTTCACAAGAAGAACAGCAGCGCACGACTTTGCACTGACTATCGGAAACTGAATCTGCAAACTAAAGGATGCGTATGTCCTTCCAAAGTTGGAGGATGACTTCACTGCTCTTTCCGGTTCAAAATGGTTCACTGTACTCGATCTCAAGTCTGGATATGATCAAATTAAGATGGATGAAGATGATAAATCTAAAACTGTATATCCACTTGGATTTTATGAATTCAGTTGCACAGGGAGAGACCAACCGAGCACGTTTCAGAGACTCACGGAAAAATGTATGGTTGAAAAATGAGGTTTTGGTATTCATCAAAGAGCACAACGACAAATACTACTACTACTATAACTACACTATTACTACCCCGGTGAGGGTTAAAGTCCCTCACAAAGCCGTGTTCAGGTTAAAGTCCTGTTACAGGTTTGAGTCCTGTGACCCACCGTGGACTGGTGCAGTGGGCAGACGTGTCCGTACGTAGCTGGGTGCGTACAGCGCTTCCCTGGGGAGTTTTGGGTCCCTCAAAAATAATATACGCGGAAACAAAGTAATAAAGATAAAATAACAGACGTAAGAAGAGTTTGGTGGATGTCCGCCACCAGAAGTCTGCTGGATTTCGCCGGGAGCGGCACTGGGCGGCGTGGTGGCTTCCTCGGTTTACATGTGGTGGATGTGGAGGTTTGGGGGAGTCCTCGTTGCCTCTTTGGTTTGGCAGGGCGGGGGGTCGGGTGCGTCCGGTTGCCTTGGGCCTGTCCTCGGGGGAGGATTACGTTGGGGTCACCAAAATTTTATTGAATTGTATTGTTCTGATTTCTGTGATTTTAGAAACGTGAGCACAGGACACATGTGTGAAGTACTTCACCTGACACAGACACATGTGTGAAGTACTTCACCTGACACAGACACATGTGTGAAGTACTTCACCTGACACAGACACCATGTGTGAAGTACTTCACCTGACACAGACACATGTGTGAAGTACTTCACCTGACACAGGACACATGTGTGAAGTACTTCACCTGACACAGGACACATGTGTGAAGTACTTCACCTGACACAGACACATGTGTGAAGTACTTCACCTGAGACAGACACATGTGAAGTACTTCACCTGACACAGGACACATGTGTGAAGTACTTCACCTGACACAGACACATGTGTGAAGTACTTCACCTGACACAGACACATGTGTGAAGTACTTCACCTGACACAGACACATGTGTGAAGTACTTCACCTGACACAGACACATGTGTGAAGTACTTCACCTGACACAGACACATGTGTGAAGTACTTCACCTGACACAGACACATGTGTGAAGTACTTCACCTGACACAGACACATGTGTGAAGTACTTCACCTGACACAGACACATGTGTGAAGTACTTCACCTGACACAGGACACATGTGTGAAGTACTTCACCTGACACAGACACATGTGTGAAGTACTTCACCTGACACAGACACATGTGTGAAGTACTTCACCTGACACAGGACACATGTGTGTGAAGTACTTCACCTGACACAGACACATGTGTGAAGTACTTCACCTGACACAGACACATGTGTGAAGTACTTCACCTGACACAGACACATGTGTGAAGTACTTCACCTGACACAGGACACATGTGTGAAGTACTTCACCTGACACAGACACATGTGTGAAGTACTTCCTGGTTCTAGTCAGACTCTCGCAGCAGTGTTCTGGATGTTCTGTTCTGTCTCGTTTTGCAGAGGCCAGTGAGACGTTACAGTCGTCTAACCTCCTGGAGACAGATGCAGGATAAGTCTCTCTGAGTCTGGTTTTGGACAGTTTACCTTTGATTTTTGACGTGTTTTTAGATGTAAAAAGCTGCAGATGTTCTTGATTTGATGTGACTGTTAAAGTTCAAGTCTGAGTCCATTATTACCTCTAGATTTCAGACTGATTTGAAGGTTTTAGAGAGAGACACTGGAGGTGACTCTGACACTTTCTCTATGTTTCTGTGGGTCTGTGACTTTCATCTTGTCTGAGTTTATCTGGAGAAAGTAGTTTTCATCCACACACTGATCTGATCAGTGTCAGAGTGAATCCACTGGTCCAGATTCACCTGCTGCAGTGACACATAGATCTGAGTCTCTGCAGAGATGTGGTAGGACACATTATTAACTGGCCTGTAGGGGGCAGCATGTAGAGACTGAACAACAGGGGTCCCAGGATTGACCCCTGGGGCACCCCACAGCTCAGGGACATTTTATCTGAGACACATTTTCAATTTCAACAAAGTTCTCCCTGTTTTCTAGATGGACTTGACCCAGTTTAGTGCAGTAGCTCAGATGCCCTCCCAGTCCTCTAGTCTCTGTAAGAGGATCATGATCCACAGAGTCAAAGACTCAGATCTAACAGGATCAACACTGAGACTTCATCAGTGTCAGGAGGATGTGTCGCCTTGATCAGAGCATCTCAGTCTGTGGTGGGTCTAAAACCGACTGGAAAATATCAGAGATGTTCATTTGGAGAAAGTTAATAAACTGTCATAATGTGGGGTGTGAGGTGGATGTGGGACTCGGGGCAAGTTTAAGGGTGTTTATTGACAGAACAAACAAAGACAGGTGACGGGAGAACATACGAGGAGCTGGGTGCAGGTCGGGGTCCAGAGGTGTAGGGAAGACACGAGACGGGAGCACAGCCGGTACCGGGAGACAGGATCGGAGAACACAGGCAGGACATGGACAGGAAGCACAGCAGAGACACGAGGACCAACAGCGAAGACACACAGTGATGTGAGCAGACGACCTGGCCGAGAGAGCTGGGTCCTGGCTCCTTTTATCCTCCTGCAGCTGTGTTAATTGCCCTGATGGGCTGCAGGTGTGTGTGGGAGGAGCCAGGGCTCCACCCAGCTCTGGAGTCAGGCAGGTGAGGGAGGGGGAGGAGACACAGGAGGCACAACAGGAGCAGGAGAGCGTGGATCATGACATAAACTGTAGGGAAACAACTTTTTCAAGGACTTAGCCTAAAAACGGCAGATTTGAGTTTGGTCGGTGATTGTTCAATATTGTATCATCAGGACTGTTCTTCTTTAGAACAGACTTGATAACTGCAGTTTTCAAAGCTCTTGTGAATGTTCCAGATTGAAGTGACATATTAATGATACAAGTGAGTGGTGACAAACTGTTGAACACAGACTTTATAAATGTGACACATGGAGGCAGCATGTAGATGAACTCAGACTGTGACCATCTCTGGGACAGTTTTGTCAGTTACAGGAGCAGAGTGAGTCAGCTCTAAGTGTCCAGGTGGTGCTGGGTTGTTGTCTGTTTACTGTCACAAACAGGACACAGAGGTGTTACTGCTACTTCCAATAATGTGATAAAAGTCCCTCTCCTTGTTCTACATAAAACTGTGGTTGTCATGTTCATCTTTTCTCTGTAAATCTCAGAATGAACCTGGAGCTTTGACTTCATTCCCGCTCGGCCCCTCCTCTCTTTCTGAGCCTGAGTCATTCCTCATGGAGCTTTCTGCTCATCTTTAATCATTTCAGTGGTGTCCAGAACATTCAAAACACTCGACGTCACAGACTTCTACATCAACATTAGAACATGAGTCCAACAGTTGGCCACACTTCAAACTCCGCCCCTGCTGCCAGGTGTGATCAGAGACACTCAGGACCTGAAATTGCAGAGGTTAGAGGAGCCAGAAAACACCTATTTTTATAAACATTTGACCAGAAAGCTACAAATTAACCTCACCCTGCTTTATTTTTTTTATCTGTTCTTACTCCAACCTGTCGTAGGGGTGTGAGGACGACCAAAAGTACAGACCTCGGGAGCGGTTCAACAGTGTTTATTTACAACAGTGAATAACATGATCAAACAGGCAGGAGCATGGAGCCAGGAGGGAGCCGGAGACACAGGAGCAGGACGTGGAACCAGGGACGAGGAGCAGGCTGGTCCGAGGAGCGGGAGCCGTGAGCAGAGTGCAGGTTACAGTGAGGTGAGGACAAGACAAGGCAGGACTGTACCAGGACGACGAGGCGGGAGGCAGGAGGCAGGGTGGAGCCAGAGGCGCAGGAGTGGGGTGATCCAGGAGCAGGAGTGATGTCACGCGGACTGACTTGCACCGAGTGATTGGCGCCGGTCCCATTTATCCGCCGCAGGTGGTGCTGATCAGAGCCGATGAGCTGCAGGTGTGTGAGGGACCAGAGCTCCGCCCACCTCCAGAGTCAGACAGGTGAGGGAGGGGGAGGAGACACAGGAGGTAAAAACAGGAACAGGAATGTGTGAATCATGACACAACAAATAAGACATTAGGCTCATTGCTTGTCTCCTGCAGATTTGATTTATCACCTTCACACAGAGTCAGCGCCTCAGGCCCTGCCCAGGATTTAAAAACACGCATCAAATGAGACGTGACTAAACCTGAAGCAGCACGAGACCAGGTTTGAACCGGGACTAAACTGGGACTAAACCAAGACTAAACCAGGACTGAAGCAGCACCAGACCAGGTTTGAACCGGGACTAAACCAGGACTAAACCAGGACTAAACCAGGACTAAACCAGGACTAAACCAGGACTGAAGCAGCACCAGACCAGGTTTGAACCGGGACTAAACCAGGACTGAAGCAGCACCAGACCAGGTTTGAACCGGGACTAAACCGGGACTAAACCGGGACTAAAGCAGGACTAAACCGGGACTAAACCGGGACTAAACCAGGTCTAAACCAGGACTAAACCAGGACTAAACCAGGACTAAACCGGGACTAAACCGGGACTAAACCGGGACTAAAGCAGGACTAAAGCAGGACTAAACCGGGACTAAACCGGGACTAAACCAGGTCTAAACCAGGACTAAACCAGGACTAAACCAGGACTAAACCAGGTCTAAACCAGGACTAAACCAGGACTAAACCAGGTCTAAACCAGGTCTAAACCAGGACTCTTTACCACAGACTGATGAGGAAGTCGCTGTAGAAAAGTCGGTTGTTGCACCAGGTCCTCTCTGAGGTTTGGTTCAGGTTGTGACACTTTAAGTTTGGTTGGAGTCTGGTCCTGGTTTAGTCACATTTAAGAATTGCTTGTGTCATTTACTCATTCAATTATATTCAAGAGTTTTGTCCTAAAATACTTGTTTTGGATGCATGACCTGTCTCCATAGAAATAGTAAAGTAAAATTCTGTGACACATTGTGCAGGTTGGAGACAGTCGCAGCTCTGACTCTGAGGCACATCTCCATGATTCATGAAACAGAGAAGTCACTTCAGAACATCCTGTGAATATGTTTATGTCACGATGTTTTACTGTGGAACATTACACACTGTGGAACATTACACACTGTGTAATATTACACACTGTGGAACATTACACACTGTGGAACATTACACACTGTATAATATTACACACTGTGGAACATTACACAGGCCAAGACTCAGGTTTGTGGAGGTGTGGATCACAGTAAAGATGCATGTTTTACATGTTTTACATGTTTTACATGTTTTTCAGTAAAGTATCATCATCATGATGATCAGCAGTAGTAGTATCAGAAGTAGTAGTAGTATCAGCAGCAGTAGTATCAGCAGTAGTAGTATCAGCAGCAGTAGTATCAGCAGTAGTAGTATCAGCAGCAGTAGCAGTAGTAGTAGTAGTAGTATCAGCAGTAGTAGTATCAGCAGTAGTAGTAGTAGTAGTAGTATCAGCAGCAGTAGTATCAGCAGTAGTAGTATCAGCAGCAGTAGTATCAGCAGTAGTAGTATCAGCAGCAGTAGCAGTAGTAGTAGTAGTAGTATCAGCAGTAGTAGTATCAGCAGCAGTAGTAGTAGTAGTAGTATCAGCAGCAGTAGTAGTAGCAGTAGTTGACTCTACTCTGGAACACAAAGTTCTTTTTGGGTAAATGTTTGTCCTCACACGACTGAAACATAATGACACGTTTCAGACAGAAGGATTTACCTGTTCAACGAGTTTAGACAAGAACAAAGAACAACCTCTGAGAACTAAACCAGGTCTAAACCAGGACTAAACCAGGTCTAAACCAGGACTAAACCAGGTCTAAACCAGGACTAAACCAGGACTAAACCAGGACTCAAACAGGTCTAAACCAGGACTAAACCAGGACTAAACCAGGACTAAACCAGGACTAAACCAGGACTAAACCAGGACTAAACCAGGACTAAACCAGGACTCAAACAGGTCTAAACCAGGTCTAAACCAGGTCTAAACCAGGTCTAAACCAGGACTAAACCAGGTCTAAACCAGGTCTAAACCAGGTCTAAACCAGGTCTAAACCAGGACTAAACCAGGTCTAAACCAGGTCTAAACCAGGACTAAACCAGGACTAAACCAGGACTAA
>JAIEZT010000398.1:0-10000 GCA_019594935.1 Periophthalmus modestus | reverse complement strand
ACTTTAGACTCACAGAGAGAAGAGGAACATGACTTTTACTCGAGTAAGAGTACTGTTACTCTGTACTTTATATTACTCGAGTAAGAGTACTGTTACTCTGTACTTTATATTACTCCAGTAAGAGTACTGTTACTCTGTACTATATATTACTCCAGTAAGAGTACTGTTACTCTGTACTATATATTACTCCAGTAAGAGTACTGTTACTCTGTACTATATATTACTCGAGGAAGAGTACTGTTACTCTGTACTTTATATTACTCCAGTAAGAGTACTGTTACTCTGTACTATATATTACTCCAGTAAGAGTACTGTTACTCTGTACTATATATTACTCCAGTAAGAGTACTGTTACTCTGTACTATATATTACTCGAGTAAGAGTACTGTTACTCTGTACTTTATATTACTCCAGTAAGAGTACTGTTACTCTGTACTATATATTACTCCAGTAAGAGTACTGTTACTCTGTACTTTATATTACTCGAGTAAGAGTACTGTTACTCTGTACTTTATATTACTCCAGTAAGAGTACTGTTACTCTGTACTATATATTACTCCAGTAAGAGTACTGTTACTCTGTACTATATATTACTCCAGTAAGAGTACTGTTACTCTGTACTATATATTACTCGAGTAAGAGTACTGTTACTCTGTACTATATATTACTCGAGTAAGAGTACTGTTACTCTGTACTTTATATTACTCCAGTAAGAGTACTGTTACTCTGTACTATATATTACTCGAGTAAGAGTACTGTTACTCTGTACTATATATTACTCCAGTAAGAGTACTGTTACTCTGTACTATATATTACTCGAGTCAGAGTACTGTTACTCTGTACTATATATTACTCGAGTAAGAGTACTGTTACTCTGTACTATATATTACTCGAGTCAGAGTACTGTTACTCTGTACTATATATTACTCCAGTAAGAGTACTGTTACTCTGTACTATATATTACTCGAGTAAGAGTACTGTTACACTGTACTATATATTACTTGAGTAAGAGTACTGTTACTCTGTACTATATATACTCGAGAAAGAGTACTGTTACTCTGTACTATATATTACTCCAGTAAGAGTACTGTTACTCTGTACTATATATTACTCGAGTAAGAGTACTGTTACACTGTACTATATATTACTCGAGTAAGAGTACTGTTACACTGTACTATATATACTCGAGAAAGAGTACTGTTACTCTGTACTATATATACTCGAGAAAGAGTACTGTTACTCTGTACTATATATTACTCGAGTAAGAGTACTGTTACACTGTACTATATATTACTCGAGTAAGAGTACTGTTACACTGTACTATATATACTCGAGAAAGAGTACTGTTACTCTGTACTATATATTACTCGAGTAAGAGTACTGTTACTCTGTACTATATATTACTCCAGTAAGAGTACTGTTACTCTGTACTATATATTACTCGAGTAAGAGTACTGTTTCTCTGTACTATATATACTCGAGTAAGAGTACTGTTACACTGTACTATATATGACTCGAGTAAGAGTACTGTTACTCTGTACTATATATTACTCCAGTAAGAGTACTGTTACTCTGTACTTTATATACTCGAGTAAGAGTACTGTTACACTGTACTATATATGACTCGAGTAAGAGTACTGTTACTCTGTACTATATATACTCGAGTAAGAGTACTGTTACACTGTACTATATATTACTCGAGTAAGAGTACTGTTACTCTGTACTATATTACTCGAGTCAGAGTACTGTTACTCTGTACTATATATTACTCGAGTAAGAGTACTGTTACTCTGTACTATATATTACTCGAGTAAGAGTACTGTTACTCTGTACTATATTACTCGAGTCAGAGTACTGTTACTCTGTACTATATATTACTCGAGTCAGAGTACTGTTACTCTGTACTATATTACTCGAGTCAGAGTACTGTTACTCTGTACTATATATTATTCGAGTCAGAGTACTGTTACTCTGTACTACATTACTCGAGTAAGAGTACTGTTACTCTGTACTATATATTACTCGAGTAAGAGTACTGTTACTCTGTACTATATTACTCGAGTCAGAGTACTGTTACTCTGTACTATATATTACTCGAGTCAGAGTACTGTTACTCTGTACTACATTACTCGAGTAAGAGTACTGTTACTCTGTACTACATTACTCGAGTCAGAGTACTGTTACTCTGTACTATATATTACTCGAGTCAGAGTACTGTTACTCTGTACTACATTACTCGAGTAAGAGTACTGTTACTCTGTACTACATTACTCGAGTCAGAGTACTGTTACTCTGTACTATATATTACTCGAGTCAGAGTACTGTTACTCTGTACTACATTACTCGAGTAAGAGTACTGTTACTCTGTACTACATTACTCGAGTCAGAGTACTGTTACTCTGTACTATATATTACTCGAGTCAGAGTACTGTTACTCTGTACTACATTACTCGAGTAAGAGTACTGTTACTCTGTACTATATATTACTCGAGTCAGAGTACTGTTACTCTGTACTATATATTACTCGAGTCAGAGTACTGTTACTCTGTACTATATATTACTCGAGTAAGAGTACTGTTACTCTGTACTATATTACTCGAGTCAGAGTACTGTTACTCTGTACTATATATTACTCGAGTCAGAGTACTGTTACTCTGTACTATATATTACTCGAGTCAGAGTACTGTTACTCTGTACTATATATTACTCGAGTCAGAGTACTGTTACTCTGTACTACATTACTCGAGTCAGAGTACTGTTACTCTGTACTATATATTACTCCAGTAAGAGTACTGTTACTCTGTACTTTATATACTCGAGTAAGAGTACTGTTACACTGTACTATATATGACTCGAGTAAGAGTACTGTCACTCTGTACTATATATTACTCGAGTCAGAGTACTGTTACTCTGTACTATATATTACTCGAGTCAGAGTACTGTTACTCTGTACTACATTACTCGAGTAAGAGTACTGTTACTCTGTACTATATTACTCGAGTCAGAGTACTGTTACTCTGTGCTATATATTACTCGAGTAAGAGTACTGTTACTCTGTACTATATTACTCGAGTCAGAGTACTGTTACTCTGTACTATATATTACTCGAGTCAGAGTACTGTTACTCTGTACTATATACTCGAGTAAGAGTACTGTTACTCTGTACTATATTACTCGAGTAGAGTACTGTTACTCTGTGCTATATATTACTCGAGTAAGAGTACTGTTACACTGTACTATATATTACTCGAGTCAGAGTACTGTTACTCTGTACTACATTACTCTCGAGTCAGAGTACTGTTACTCTGTACTATATATTACTCGAGTCAGAGTACTGTTACTCTGTACTACATTACTCGAGTAAGAGTACTGTTACTCTGTACTATATATTACTCGAGTCAGAGTACTGTTACTCTATATATTACTCGAGTAAGAGTACTGTTACTCTGTACTATATATTACTCGAGTCAGAGTACTGTTACTCTGTACTATATATTACTCGAGTAAGAGTACTGTTACTCTGTACTATATTACTCGAGTCAGAGTACTGTTACTCTGTACTACATTACTCCAGTAAGAGTACTGTTACTCTGTACTATATATTACTCGAGTCAGAGTACTGTTACTCTGTACTATATATTACTCGAGTAAGAGTACTGTTACTCTGTACTATATTACTCGAGTCAGAGTACTGTTACTCTGTACTATATATTACTCGAGTAAGAGTACTGTTACTCTGTACTATATTACTCGAGTCAGAGTACTGTTACTCTGTACTATATATTACTCGAGTAGAGTACTGTTACTCTGTACTATATTACTCGAGTCAGAGTACTGTTACTCTGGCACTATATATTACTCGAGTAAGAGTACTGTTACTCTGTACTATATACTCGAGTCAGAGTACTGTTACTCTGTACTATATATTACTCGAGTAAGAGTACTGTTACTCTGTAACTATATATTACTCGAGTCAGAGTACTGTTACTCTGTACTACATTACTCGAGTAAGAGTACTGTTACTCTGTACTGTCCCTTACACTGGCTCTTCTGGGGGGGTGGGGGACACTTCTACATGTCTAAGATGAAGTTCTCCTGGCTGTTCCAGGTGACGCTCGTGGCCACCGCGCCCCTCACTAACCTGGCTGTGGCTGTGCAGCTCGACCCCTCCTTCCCCAAGAAACTCAAGGCTCTGTTTCTGATGGGAGGAAACATCGACTGTGAGTCTCAGCACAGAGGGAGAGGCCATCTGGCTTATGTCTCATGTAGCTCGTGGTAACACGAGGGGAGGGCATCTGGTTTTACATGTTTTCTCTTGTAGCCCGCGCCGTAACACCACAGTCTGTGGAGAGTTTAACTTCGTGGCCGACCCTGAAGCAGCCTACATCGTCCTGGACCGCTTCACCTGCCCTACCTACATCGCAGCCTGGGAGTTCAGCTGTGCCTCCAGCCTGCCCTGGGTATGACCTTTGACCTATGACCTATACACTTACACCCTATAACCTTTAACCCTAAGCTCTGGTCTGTCCTGGAGGCACAGCCTCGCCCTGTACTCTACATCTAACCCCTAACAACTACGACCTTCATGTCGGGACGACCCATCCAGCTTTTCACTCCAGAACAGACACTGATCAGCCAGAGCCCGACATTAAAGCTGCTCTTATGTAAAAAGGACTTTTCAGACCTTTGACCTGGTTGAACTGTTCCTTTCACCATTTACTACACCTGAAGTTGTATTTGGAGAGATTCAAGTTTGAAAACTTTTAAATCGCTTATTTTCAGGACGCCATATTGACAATTCCTCGTTTCACCTCCACTGTGACACGCCCACTGTGACACGGAAATCCCCTGTGACACGCCCGCCGCCGTGACGCTCCCGCCGTGACCCTCCCGCCGTGACCCTCCCTCCGTGACCCTCCCCGCCGTGACACGCCCGCCGTGACGCGCCCGCCGTGACACGCCCGCCGTGACACTCCCGCCGTGCGCGCCCCGCCGTGACCCGCCCGCCGTGACGCGCCCGCCGTGACGCTCCCGCCGTGACGCGCCCGCCGTGACCCGCCCGCCGTGACCCGCCCGCCGTGACGCGCCCCGCCGTGACTCCCGCCGTGACCCGCCCGCCGTGACGCGCCCATGCCGTGACCACTCCCGCCGTGACCCGCCCGCCGTGACACTCCCGCCGTGACCCGCCCGCCGTGACACTCCCCGCCGTGACACTCCCCGCCGTGACCCGCGCCGCCGTGACACAGTTTTATTTTCTAATCGTGATACACGCAGGCAGATTCAACAGTTGTGTCATTTTGGTACAAATGAAGACAAACAACTACAGCAAACAACAAATCACAACCAGCTGTGTATTAAAAAGTTTAAACATGAGACGACTGTGTGAGTAGTCTTTACATCACACACACACTGGATCAGTCAGTATCATGGAACCGATACCAGAGACTGTCCCGTACATATTGCTCCTGTGCAGTGATCATAACTTTGTGTCCTCAGTCGTTCTGTGACGAGTGGCTGAGCCAGTGCACCGCCAAGGCCGAGTTATGAAGAAGATCACGCGGTCTGCTCCAGAAATGTATTGACACCTGCACTGTACACCACGAGTACACCAAGTAAACATGGTATGTACACCTGCACTTTACACCAGAGTAAACACGTATGTACACCTGCACTCTTGAACCAGTACGTGTACACTGCACTGTACACCAGAGTTTAACACGTACAGTAGCACTACACAACAAATAAAACACGTATGTACCTGTACACCATCAGAGTAAAACACGTATGTACACCTGCAGTTTTACACAGAGTAGTAAAACACGTATGTACACCTGCACTTACACCAGAGTAAAACACGTATGTAACACCTGCACTTTACACCAGAGTAAACACGTATGTACACCTGCACTTTACACCAGAGTAAAACACGTATGTACACCTGCACTTTACACAGAGTAAAACACGTATGTACACCCTGCACTTTACACCAGAGTCAGAGAGTAAACACGTATGTACACCCTGCACTTTACACCAGAGTAAAAACACGTAGTTACACCTGCACTTTACACCAGAGTAAAACACGTATGTACACCTGCACTTTACACCAGAGTAAAACACGTATGTACACCTGCACTTTACACCATTCAGAGTAAAACACGTATGTACAAGCCTGCACTTTACACCAGAGTAAAAACACGTATGTACACCTGCACTTTACTGTCATTCAGAGTAAAACACGTGGTGTACCCTGCACTTTACAACCAGAGTAAAACACGGAGGTTGTACACCTGCACTTTACACCAGAGTAAAACAAGCGTATGTACACCTGCACTTTACACCAAGTAAAACATGTATGTACCACCCTTGCACTTTACTAGCATTCAGAGTAAAACCAACGTATGTACACCTGCACTTTACACCATTCAGAGTAAAACACGTATGTACACCTGCACTTTACTTCATTAGAGTAAAACACACTTATGACACCTGCACTTTACACACAGAGTAACACACGTATGTACAACATAAACCATACAAACCAATGAACTTATCACCAGAGTAAAACACCAGTAATGTACACCTGCACTTTTACTAATCACAGAGTAAAAACACGTATGTACACCAAACACTGCACTTTACACCAACCATAAACAAACACGTATGTACACACAATGCGACTTTAACTGTCATCAGAAAAACACGTCTGTTCACACCTGCACTTTACATTCAGCGTAAAAACACGTATGTACACCTCGGCACTTTACTTTACATCCAGAGTAAAACACGTATGTACACCTGCACTTTACACCATTCAGAGTAAAACACGTATGTACACCTCTGTCACTTTACAACATTCAGAGTAAAACAACGTATGTACACCTGCACTTTACACCCAGAGTAAAACACGTATGTACACCTGCACTTTACCACCCAGAGTAAACACGTATGTACACCTGCACTTTACTTCATTCAGAGTAAAACACGTATGTACACCTGCACTTTACACACCATTCAGAGTAAAACACTATGTATGTACACCTGCACTTTACTGTCATTCAGAGAAAACACGTATGTACGACCGGCACTTTTACACCAGAGTAAAACACTTTACACCTCACTTTACATCAGAGTACAACAACGTATGTACAAACCTGCACTTACACATTCAGAGTAAAACACGTATGTACACCTGCACTTTACACCATTCAGAGTAAAACACGTATGTACACCTGGCACTTTACACCCAGAGTAAAACACGTATGTACACCTGCACTTTACTCATCCGAGTAAAACACGTATGTAAGCACCTGCACTTTACACCATTCAGAGTAAACCCCGTATGTACACCTGCACTTTACTTCCTTCAGAGTAAAACACGTATGTACACCTGCACTTTACACACCAGAGTAAAACACGTATGTACACCTGCACTTTACATCAGAGTAAAACACTGTATGTACACCTGCACTTTACACCAGAGTAAAACACGTATGTACAAAAACCGCACTTTACGCACCTCAGAGTAAAACACGTATGTACACCTGCACTTTACATCAGAGTAAAACACGTATGTACACCTGCACTTTACACCAGAGAAAACACGTATGTACACCTGCACTTTACATCCAGAGTAAAACCGTATGTACACCTGCACTTTACACCATGAGTAAAACACACTCATGTACACCTGGCAGCTTACATCAGACGTAACACACGTATGTACCAGCCTGCACTTTACTCAGAGCTAAAACTATGTACACCTGTCACTTTAACACCAGAGAAACCACGTATTACACAACCTGCACTTTACACCAGAGTAAAAACACATGTACACCTGCACGTTACCCAGAGTAAACACCGTATGTACACCCTGCCACTACACTCACCATTCAGAGTAAAACATGTATGATACACGCTGCACTTACACCTCAAGTAAAACACTTATGTACACCTGTCACTTTTACACCAGAGTAAAACACGTATGTACACCTTCACTTTACTCTAGAGTAACACACTTATGTACACCTCGCACTTTACAAACATAGTAAAACACGTATGTACACGCTGCACTTTCACACCAGAGTAAAACACGTATGTACACCTTGTCACTTGTACATCACAGTAAAACACACGTATGCTACACCCTGCCTTTACACGCACCTCAGTGTAAACATGTATGTACACCGCTGCACTTTACCATCAGTAGTAAACTCACGTATGGTACACTCTGCACTTTACACCACAGTCAAAACACGTATGTACAACACGCACTTTACACCTCACTACAACACTCATGTCACCTAACTGACACCTGAGTACACACGTATGTACACACCTGCACCTTACACCATCAGAGTAAAACATGTATGTCCACCTGCACTAGCTTACACCTCAGGAGTATAAATCACCGTATGTACACCTCACTTTACACCAGAGTACAACACTATATGTACACACCTTGCACTTTCACACCAGAGTAAAACACGAATGTACACCTGCACTTTACACAACCAGTAGTAAACAGCACGGGATGTACACACTTGGCACTTTACACGAGATTAAAACACGTATGACACGCTGCCCTTTACACTTTACACGAGTCAATTAAAACCACGTATGTACACCTGCACTGTTACCCGATTTCAAGTAAAAGCACGTATGTACAACCTGCACACTTTACATCAGCGTAAAACCGTATGTACACCTGCCTTTACATCAGTAGTAAAACACGTATGTACACCTGTCCCTTTACACCAGAGTATAACACGTATGTATCACCTGCACTTTTACACCAGATTAAACACGTATGTACATCTCTGGCACTTTTACAATCAGAGTACAACATCGTATTACACCTGCACTTTTACACCCACAGAAGTAAAACCATGAAGTATGTACACGCTGCACTTTACTTCACTTCAGGAAAACCGTACAAACCACCTTCACTGTGACACCAGAGTAACACACGTATGGTACACACTCACTTTACCTCACTGTAAAACAATCAGTACACCTCCTGACAACTGCACACCAACCGTAAACACTGATAACTGAACAACTCCCCCTCACCTCACACCTCACAACACTATGACACACACACCTCACTTTCACCAAACCAGACACCCTATGACACCTTCATTCACTTCAAACCTCACTGACACCCTGTACACACCTTCCACTCCCACGTACAACACGTCACCACCGGGAACTCACTGACACTACATCACCGTCGCGGACACAACCTCACACACCTCCTTACACTCACCACCCGTCACTGACACTCACACACCTCACTGACACACACGCTCACATCAATACCTCACTGCAACTCACTCCACAAAAACACCTCACTTGACACACCACCTCACACACCTCCCTGACACACGACACACCAACCACTACACACCTGGGACCCACACAACTCACACAACCTCCACTGAACACGTCCACTCACTCACTGACACTCACACACCTCACTCACACTGACACTCACACACCTCACTGACACACTCACTCACACCTCACTGACACACCTCACGCACCTCACTGACACACTCACACACCTCAACTGACACCTCACTACACCTCACCTGCCACTCTCACATCAACCTCACTGACACTCACTACACATCACATGACACACTCACACATCCAACTGACACTGACACTCACACCTCAAAACTGACCACTCACCGACCTCACTGACCATCTCACACTCACCTCACGACACTTCAACAACACCCACCTCACTGACCACTCACGGCAACCTCACTGACCCACTCAACGCAACCTCACTGACACTCACGCACCTCGCGCACGCTACACTGACAGCTCAAACACTCGGCATCCTGGCACTGACACTCACGCATCCCTCACTGACACCACTTCACCTCACTGCACTCCGACCTCACTGACACTCACGGCACCTCACTGACACTCACTACACCTCACTGACACTCCCCAACCTCACTGACACACTCACAACACCTCACTGACACCA
>JAIEZT010000397.1:56110-100762 GCA_019594935.1 Periophthalmus modestus | reverse complement strand
TTGTGTAGCCCTGTAGTGTGTACCTCTCATGGGATTGGTCCTAACATATCAGAACTACGTTTCACCGTCTAAACCAGGGGTATCAAACTCAAATTCACATTGGGCCAAAATTAAAAACTGTGACTAAGTCTCGAGCCGAACCAAACATTTATTGCATGTTTTTCAGAAGGGGTGGATTAAATTTGAGTGAGGCGACAGTGAGGCGACAGTTAATACGTGTCAACAGAAGTGGTGTGGGCCAGTGCCAACACATTTGCAAAGCATTCTGGGATTCATAGTATTAGAGGTGCATGCGCTATACTGGCGTAACAGCCGAGGGGCCAGCTTTAATGAATATTTGATATGATCTCAAGGGCCAAATATATTTATATCAAGGGCCAAATTTGGCCTGCGGGCCTGAGTTTGACATGTCTGGTCTAAGCTGTACATGTAATTCAGGTCCGCCACCTATTCTGTTGCTTCCTACTTTCTGTTTAAATGCAGGAGGGAATCAGACCATAGAGCGAAATGTATTTGTCCAATGTTGGGACGACCTCTGATTTGTGGCATGTCTCTAAAATGTCGAAGATGACACCTTTAAATGAGAAATAATTCTCAAAATGCTGCAAATAAAAGGCAAGTTGAAACTCATGAATATCCACATATTAATAACCAAACTTCTTTGAATAAAAGCCAAAAGTAAAAATTTGCAAACTGGACAAAAATGTTGTAGGAGTGAAGACGTTTCACTGCTCATCCAAACCACTTCTTCAGTTCTGGTCAGATTACTGCTGGACACGGCCTTACATCTGTCTGAGGAGAGGAGCTGACCACACTGAAACTGGAAACAGCTTTTGTTCACGGTTTCTGTTTGTAGGCTAGATCTACTGAGCTACACTAAGTGTGCACTGTGCCTGAGTCATAATTAGCATATTCATACAATTCTTACTGGATGCTTACACACCTAACATCTTACCTCAAACTCCTTTAACCTCAGATTTACAGAGTTTAGTGCTTTGCACATTGATTTGGCAAAATGCTTCAGCGACATGAAAGATTCAAAGAACAAATCCAGTGCACCTCAAACCTTAAACCCTAAAGCAAACGTGTGACGTTGTGTCTGTTATACATTTATAGTCGATGACACACGTGGATCATTATGTTATAATTTGGACATTTTACACAATATTGGACAATATAATCTGGACAATTTTCACAATATTCATCTAAAACTAATTAATAAAAGAAACAAGCCGTCTGACTTCTGCGTTAGAAAACGGCGATGTCCATTTGGGAGCTGACGTCGCCGTAAACATCATCACAACAAAGAGCCATGTAGCTGTCGGCGCCCCCTATGGACAGCTGCACATCACACTAGCAAGTAGAGGATTTTAAAAAAATTCTACCAAAATAACTATGCTACGCTGCCAAATCCTACGAGTATCACCAAAAGAGTCAAAATTAAACTGCAGAACGAAGTGCGTATAGAGAAGTGGGCGTGTCCCAGGATCAGTGAAAATGGGAGTTGAACAGCAGTAGGCGACTTAAAAATAAGTGATTAAAGATTGCTGAAATATGCACGAATCACTCCAAATACAAAGAAGAGAAGGAGAAACAACTATAACATGGTTAAAAGTTCTATAAAGTTGATTTTACTGAATAGACCTGCTTTAAAAAATCTGCTATATCTCAGTACTCTGTTAGTTTTCCTTCCCTTTTCCTTCCTTATTTTAACTTTTTACTTGTAAACCACGTTATTTGCTTTGTTTTCTTATAAAGTAATGTAAAAGTGATTGTACACAAAAACCCTCACAGCGCAGTTGTCAGTTGTGGCATTGTTCTGCCCACTCAAATTGAGAAAAATTCAAATCCGGATGATTCCTTCTTGAGAAACTCCATGCAGCGTTCTCCCTGAAGGCTTCTACAAGTGTCTTCAGCTCACACTTGTGTTTATTTGAGATCCTGTTTGAATCAGTCAAATGGATTTTTTCTATTGTGGGACCATTACATTAAAGGATATCTTATGTCTGCAGGCGCTGCGTGTTCCCACAGTCTAATTCATTTACCAGTAGATATAAAAGAAAGTAAGAGAATAACATGTTTCTGATGGGCACCAAACGTGTTACTTCGTTGTCACTTTTGTTGTATGTGGGTTATGTAAATGTTCCCTAATTAACCACTACTAATTAAATGAAATCAGGCTTTGGTGTGATTCAAGCTGATACAAACAAAGAGGAAAATGTCACTTATATTAACAGCAGCATTCTGGACACGGCTCTGACCCGACGTGTTTCATCTTGAACGTATTTAGCACCGTGTTTATCTATAATTAAAGCTCAAAATGTCACTATAATTAAAACACACATAATCAGGTTAGCACAAATCAAAGACCATTATAATTAGACACTATTAATGAGAATGTCAATGAAACATCACATTGACAGAGTCGTATCCTAACCTCTCTCCTCATTAATCTGTGTAGCCCCCTGAACACGATTCTACACATCCATCTGGGACGACTCTCTCTGAAACCGATGATCAGAGCCTCAAATAAAACATCACAATGAAACAAGCCGAAAAATCAAACTTTAGTTCAGTCCAGTTGAGGGAAAAGCACACGAGTGTCACATGTCCAGAGATGCACAAACTCTTCCCTCTGCACGTTTTTCACATACAAAATAAACCATATTTACACTAAAATAGGCTGAAGTACGTCTGTCGGCATCGCCATGTTTGTTTTAGTTTGTTTTATGCTCTGATTGGTCAATTTAGGCACCGCTGTTCCACTTCATCTGAGGCGGTTCAAGACGCACAAAAATCGTGAGAATTAATCTTACTGGCAAGTCAAGCCACCTGCTATAGAAAAATCACAAACGTTTTAAATTCTGGGGTAAATGCAGTTGGGAAGTTACTATGTTAACGGAAGATTTCAGTTGATGTTTCTTCTGTTCAGTGAATCAAACGACAACGTGACTGAGGGCAGATATGGTTTGAAATGTGATTGGTTGAAAGCCAAAGACGACAGATTGTGATTGGCTGTCGACGAACATAATAGTAACAGTGGTTAAATGCAGGACGGCACATCTCTCCAGTCGATTAAACAGCTGCTGCAGTTCTTTAGGTCACAGAAAGTCTCTGAAAAGAACCATATTCAGTTTATAGACCTACTCAAAGTTACGGGATTCTTTTAATTCATCCATTCATATTTGAGTCCTCCTAAAAAGTTGATTACCTGTGCACTCTGAACAGAATCCTACTTTTTAAACATGTACTGCAAATCTAATCCTAATACCTCTACCTTTCATTGCCAGTTAAATGTATACATATCAGTTCTTATTTATTCATGTATGTATTTATTGTGAAAAACAGAACTAGAACATTTTAAACTGCAGTGGTCCAGAGGAGTCATTCCTCACTTACATGACACATTCTGAGCTTCCTCATTACTCACCCTGATGACTGTAATGTGCTTTTTGCAACTTTCAGAGACCAGTGTGTAGTTTTTCCATGGCGGTAAACTACAACTAGCATGCTAACGAACACTTACACAGATTATTGGACAATAAAATCTTTTCTAAATAGATACACACCACATACAGACTTATTTGGACCCCAAGAGCTGCTTATACAGTACAAAATATCTGCACTGGGGCACGACAAATGTTGTTCAAATGCACTTTAAAGACACTATGTAACTTTTCTGGTGGAGAGTTTATGAGGACGTGCAGATGACACACTCTCCAATGGTTGCATAGTTACGTAGAGCCTTATTATTCTTACTTTTGATCATGTCTTACTGAGCGCCGCCTATTGTTTGCTAGCGATACAGCAGCGTATCTTTGGTGTATATTATAATAAACTGCAGCAGAAAAAAATACCAAATGACACCACATATGTTTAAACGCACAAATCCTGCATATTGAGGCTGAGTTCTTCTTTCAAACAGAAAACACTCTGTTCCACCTTGTGATGTCATCATGTGGTAATACAGGAAGTGCTCCACTGTGTTTTTAAACTCCGTACACCTTCATTTCCAGAATCATTTGGATCATTTCAGCCCTGGAATTATCGCCAATCTCTACTGAACAAAAGGTAAAAGGAGCTGTTAACTTGGAAACTACCACTTCATGACATCACAAGGTGGAACAGAACATGTAGGCAGACTAATAATAATGGATTACTGAAACAAAAGATGACTCCAGGTGCGTTTTTGAAGAGGAAACAGCATTATAACACGACTGAAAGCTCACAAGAGTCCATTTTTTTGTAATATAGGACCTTTAGTATCTCATTCTGTAACATTCTGCCATCTCGTGTAATCCCCTGATCCATATTTATTTGCATGTACACAGTGAGAATTAGCCAGACAGCACACCAAATACACGTTTAATCACACATGGGTCTACATTTGTGATTAAAACCCATTGATTAAAAGTCTTGGCTGCATATACATCAGTCGAAGACAAGTCATGCTGTCTAGAGATTTAGAACAGAAACATTTGGCAGGGATAGCTCTCTTTTCAAATCGTAACACACTCTATTCAAGTACATATGGAAACACACTGATCATTACCATAGTGTAGTGCCAAGAGGAACATTCATTATTTGCTGTAGCCATGTAAAGCAATGTGTCTTGTCTTGTATTGACTCGTGCAATACAAAAGCAAAGGGAATTCACTGATCAGCGCTGGTATGAGTGGTTATGTGTGGGGTACGCCGCTTGCAAACACAGTTAATCGTTGTAAAAGAGCGGTTGCCAGATTGGAGTTGGAGAGATCAGCTAGTCGCGTTTGATCAGTGATTATTATCAACATGCTATAGGCCAATAATATTTAAAACGAATGGGCCGCAGCTAAAATTAGTCTAGTTAAAACTCAGATTCTTCAGTTATACAGTGAGGTCTAATCATCTAGTTCAACATTTGTGACTTTACCTTTTGCGTGTTTCATTTCATGGCCAGGTACAATGTAATTAATAGAAAAAACTGTCTCTCGCCTCCATCCCATCTGGGAGTATGTCATCATCACATCTGAAAAGCACCAATAACGAACGTGTTCCTATAGAAACCGCAGCTAGAGCGAAAATCCCGCTTGTCTGCAGACACCTGATCAGATTCACAGCGGGTATGTTTGAAAATGGGGCATTATACTGTATGATTTATGTCGTAATCATGTTATTGAGATGTAAACAGTTTCATCAGATGTGAGAAATCTGATTCCCTCACAGCAGTGCAGGTTCGACAAGGAAAAGTATGCAAAAAAGGGCAAAATAATATGGCAATGACTAACAAGAAAATATTAAAGATTACAACTGTTTAAATTCATTGTGCTATGTTGTCCAAATACTAAATATTCTCTAAAAATCCATTGATTAACTGTTGTTTCTGATGGTCACATTTCTTCTGTGCGTGTGAACTCTCAGATCAGATCTATCAGAGTTTCAGCTTCCGGTTATAGGCAACATTTTGAGTACTCTTCACTCAGCTACTCAGTATTAACAGCAAATCCAGAATGATATTTCTCTGTATTTTGTCTGGTCTCAAGCCCAGTCAAACCAGTCCAATCAGATCCGTTTTTACTCAGTGACACGTGTGAAATCACGAAGCTCATTGGTCGCCTATGATTTACAAATAAAATCACATTTCTCTTTAGGCTTTGCTCATTGATTCAGAAATCTGCCATATTTTTTAGTCACCTGTGATATATATTTTTCATTATTATTTCCGATACGGGCGGACCATGCATGTCCCTGATTGGCTAATCCACCTGTCAATCATGCTCATTTGAAAACAGGGAGATTTACCGCTGACCAGAATTTGAAGAAGTGTGTGTGTGTTCTGGATCTCAGGCAAATGGCAACGCTCGACTGTTGTTCCTCATCCTGAAACCTATGGACATGTATATTTATGTGACTATTGTAGTTGCCGGAAAGGGTCAGTGTTTAGTTGTACGTCTTTGTCTGGGTTGTTTTTTCCGTTATTTCTGTAAACTGAAACACATTTTGATCCCATCTTGTGCTCTCTCCACAGCTCAGAACTGCAGCTACACATTACACAGTCCCAATGGAACGATAGAGAGCCCTGGTTATCCTTACGGCTATCCAAACTACGCCAACTGCACATGGGTGATCGTGGCCGCAGAACACAACAGGATACAGCTGGTATTTCAAGGCTTCGCCCTGGAGGAGGACTTTGACATCTTGTCGGTTTACGACGGACCTCCCAGTCCTGGAAACCTGCGCACAAGGTAAATACCAGCTTGGTTTGGCACGAGTGTGTTGTTTTAATGAGTGTAGTTTTGTAATGGGAGAAATGCACGAGGGAATGGACTTACTGGAGTGCAACCTGGAGCTGCAGTGTTCAGTATTGTAGTATCTGGCCTTGACCATTAGATACGTGTGGGCCTGTTGGTCCTTCTTTAAGAGCTTGACGTATAGAGGTAACGTTTTACGGAGTCACATGTCCAACACTGAGATGTATACGTGTAACATTTGAAAGTAGTTTAGTCCTTGTAGACAGATTGATGGTAATTTATGTAAAGGATGTGTTTTACTACTATGGGTATAAATATGGCGGAATGTCTTTGTTCAGGGTTCCTCTTGCATTGGCTTAGATACCCAGACGTGGTATGGTCTGCTTTTATTTGGTCAGGGACATTACATTGACCTTAAAAAAAGGGAAGATACTAATTTCCACCTGTCGTCCCTGGACAGGCTGATGTTAAGAGTAACAGTTTGGTGTAGATGGATGAATGACCTGTAAACATATGGTACACACACCAAATACAACACATCTCGCCCCTCAAACACGCCATTTCTGTACTATACACACTGCTGTCAGTAATTGGCATACAGTATGTTTTTTGTATTAAATACCATTACAGTATCAGAGCTTCTGTGTTTTGGGTCATTTCCTGAACACATACCGCGGGACAACCTTTAAAGGTGAGCTGTGTGGAAGTTTAACCACAGTATCTCTTTGTTTTGTCTGTATAGTGTAGGTGTTATTACTCATTCTTGAAAATATGTACATTTTGTTATAATGGTAAAACATTTTTCCCCTCATACTTGAGAATATTATAGTGCTTTGGGGTGAGAGCTGGTCGGCTGTGACAGAGTGGTCCATCCTACTTCTCTCTGAAAATAACTGTTCCAAAACTTTGCACACACTTATAAAATGCATGCATGTGAATACTACCAATGTATGTTTGTGGAAGCTTGGAAGTTATTAAATATCTAAGCTACTTTCTCCTGTTACAGTTTGAAAATCAGGTGTAATCACGTTTAAAGAAGACCCATTGTGCTTGTGATTTAAAATGTCAAAATTATAACATGATGTCATCAGAGATTTTAATTATATAGCAGACACAATATTCATCTAAAATGACTTAATAAAAGAAACAAGTTTGCTGCGAAAACTGCGAAACCCAGTGGCATTGGTGTAAACGTCATCACAAGAAAGAGCTGTGAGGTTTGTCGGCGCCCCCTATGGATCACACTAGCGAGCAGCGGATTCATTTGTACCAAAAAATGGCAGAATGGCGTCTTGAAAATAAGCGATTGAAGATTGATCGAACATGCAACTTCGAGAGGGTAAATGAGAAGAAAACAACTGTAACATGGTTTAAAGCTCTGAAAAGTTCAAAAGAACATTTTGAACAGCAACAGCACTGCTCTCCAGCTTAAGCCTTGGATCGTAACTTGTGTCTCTTATGTAAAGTGCTTCTCTTCATTATAGCGTTGCCTACAGAAAACATTCACTAGCCACTTTATTAGACTTGCTTCAGTGTGTTCTTTTATCAAGACTGAGTTCTACCGACCTCGGGAACAAAAGGTTACAGTATTGGATGGATTGAGTTCTTTAAATAGATGAAGCCTTCAAATTGACCAACCAGTGCAGGGTTTATTCAGTCTATATTCTGTTGATGGCTTAAGTGTTAGTCGGTTGTCCTCGTATACTGTTTTAAAGTTGCCGTACCAGATTTTTACTGTTAATAATGTGAAAAACATAACTAGTTCATTTAAACCAAAGTTATTCCACATTTACCTTATGAATTTATAAGTTAAGTGTTACCAGAGTGGAATATTGACGTCACGGTAAAGCTAACAACACGCTAACCATGCACTTCCTGATTCTCGGATCATGAAACATTTAATAATGATGACTTAATATTAGATACAGACAGTACACAACAGACCAACTTTGACCTCAAGTGCTGCTTCTGCACATTTTGCTCAAATACATGAAAAAGATCTAATACAGGACGTTTAAGTGCTTCTGCTACTGAACAGGGAGATATATTTATAGAAGCGTTAAAGGTCCTATATTACGTAAGATTAACTTGAGCTTTAAATCGTGTTATAATGTTGTTGTCTCCTCAAAAATATACCTGTTAATCAGCTCCTTTTACCTTTAGTTCAGTAAAAATTGGCAAATTCCTTGGGTGAAATCATCCAAATGATTCTAGTGAAGGTGTATGGAGTTTAAAACCACAGTGAAGCACTTCCTGTATTACCTCACGATGACGTCACAAGGTGGGACAGAGCGTTTTCTGTTCGAGAGAAGAACGCTAGAGCCTAAATCTGCAGGGTTTGTGTGTTAATGAAACAAAACATAACTCCAGATCTGTTTGTGATGAGGAAACATTATAACATCGATCAGGAAATGCTGTAATACGGGCTCCTTAAATAGCTATACCAAAAGTGACCACTAGCAGGCGTCTTTATAAAGTGCAGTGGAGTATGATGCTCTAAATGAGACCCTGCCTTCTGCCCTGTTGACTTTAAGGAGACAGTAGCATTCAGAGCATACATACACACACCGACCCTGTACTGGAGAAATGAAATGAAAGTTACTTGAGTGTGAAAACTCAAACAAACATTTTCTGAACCGACAATCTCATCTGTCTGCACTTTAACAACCTCAAAAAGCACAGCGCTTATAGGCCTTCTGCTTTGCTGCACGTCATGCTCACTAACCTCGGCAATAGTTCAGTTTATTCAAGGGGATACTGTTAATCTCTCCCTGGACAAGCAAAAAGAGAAAGTACAAATACTGAAGGTAATACCTGTCTGCAGTAGTTTCGTGGTAATGCTGCTGGACTAAAAGTAACCTAAGGATGCAGTTCTCAGCTTTAAGTCTTGATAATTAGAGCAAGTACGCATCATAGACTGTGTAAAGAAGTGGACTGAGTGAGCACAATAAGGTAACACATGCGATATATGATATTTACAACAGTTATTTGTTAAATCACTACATCCTTATTCAGTTTATGCTATACGGTTAATATTAAGGGCCCTGTTATGTAATTTTCTGATGTTATACTGTTGTTTCCTCATCATAACCTTCTAAATAGACATGATTAGATGCAGAGACCTTACCCAGCCAACACCAAACGTTTAGTTGACTATAGCGTTACACTAAACCTTGGAAAAGATTCACTTATCGGAGGTTAGAAGGTTGACTGACCTGCTGACACAACAAACTGGTTCACTCCAACATTATCTGGAATCAATTTAGGCAATACACCGAGGTCTGATTCCTCAAATCTTCTACCACGTTTGCAGGATGACGAGCAAGTGGCAAACTCCCCACCAGAAAAGTTACATAGTGCAACTTTTAACTGTTTAGTCATTATGGGTTTGAATCATAGTCTGTCCCTCATAGTGTTCGGCTCCAGTCAAATGAAGCTCAGTTATAGGGGCCAATTTTCAGCCAAGTTCCATATTTAGAATTCTGACTGCGAGTATAGTCGGTTTCTGTTCTGTTGCACGATGAACAAGCGCAGAGGCACAGGGGTCGTTCTGTAGATCATTATTGGCGGTTACAGCAATACAGTCGAGTTAAAGGCAGTACACGGTGAGATTGAACCAGGCTCTAGCAGAGTCTCACAATCTCATAGTCTGAAGAATGTGAGCTTGCACCAATGTTTTATATTACTCTAACAGTAGGAATTAACATTCTAGAGATAAGAAATTTAAAGAACAATCGAACAATTTGATCACATCAGGAAGTCGAACAATGTGACTGCATCAATGGTCTATAATACCCAGATATATGGCCACTGCTGCATGGAAAACAGATAAGAATATAAGCAATATTACATTTATATATTGTCCACAGTTTCCCGTTTTGATACCTGTTGCTAACACTACAAGGACTGACATTCGGGAAAGAAGGCACTTGATTTGTCTGTTATTAATGTTCATATCTTGATTTATGGACACAAAAGCAAAATAAAAACACCAGGATCATGCAGAGCGGGTTAAGACGAACATTTAAAAGACAAAACGACAAAGTTCACTGGAGCGGTTACAGAGAGACAGGTGGCGTTTTTTCAATATAAAGTGAATTGGAGCCAGAGTCGATGGAGTAGGAAGCACGGCCATGAAGTGATTCCTATTTGAAATGTAGCGGCTAGCTCGTTAGCGACGTCCATTTACATAAACAGTCTATGGTTTGAATGCCTTTAGTCTTATTTTTATCCACATAACCAAATGGGCAACTCATTAGCAAACCTTTTGGCACTGATTTTGTATGATCTCACGTTAGCATAATTAGCTACATATTTTTATCAGATCACTTCAAACTACACGAGTGGCCACTTTCATCCCTGTCACCCCCCACGCTATTAGCATTACCTTGCAAATGCACAGCAGCAGCTCCGGAGAGACCAAAGAGAGGAGCATGCCTATAAAGAGCCGCGTTATTGACATTTTTTTCGAGTGTATTTGTAGTGGTCGATATATTCGGTCTCTCTTTTTTGGTGCTGCTGGTGCTATTCCACATCTCCCTGCAGAAAACCAATGAAAGAAGAAGAAAATCCATTATAGATCGCTGTACACCTCGCCTTTTCTCCGTTTCACCTGAGGGAGCCTTTTCTCCCGTTTGGACCTGAGGGCGCTCTTGTATATTGATGTGTCAGTGTGACCGGGGAAAGAAGCGAGTCTATGTCGGACTTTATTAAAAGAGAAAGAATAAGGAACTATAATTATTAACAGTGGGAGATTTATTGAGACGTTCTGTTGAAAAGTTTATAATAAATAGTGATGGGAGCTATTCGAAGTGTTTGTTTCAAGGATATCGTGTTGTGACAATATTAAAATGATTTGGCACTAAGGAAAGTGGTTGTTATACCAATTTCAAAAGTGCAATGATAATAAAAGCTATTTTTTACACACTGAAGTGATTTAAATTAAGAATTCAAGGTCCTATATTACACAAATGGACTCTTGTGAGGTTTAAGCCATGTTTTAATGCTGTTACCTCATCAAAAACATACCTGGAGTTTTATTTTATTCACACAGTCTGAGTAATCCTTTATTATTGGTCTGTCTGCAAATCTCCAAAGCTCAAAAATCCTCTGTTCCACCTTGTTTTCAAAGTACCAGCTGCCTTTTTACCTTGAAACTCTGAAAATTCCAGGGCTGAAATCATCTAAATGATTCTAGTGAAGGTGTGTGGAGTTTAAAAACACAGAGGAGCACTTCCTGTATTACCACATGATGACATCACAAGGTGGAACAGAGTGTTTTATGTTTGAGAGAAAAACTCTAAAGCCTAAATCTGCAGGGTTTGGGTGTTAAATATGTGTGAATGAAACAAAACACAACTCCAGGTCTGTTTATGTCACAGTTCTGCCTTTTTTGCAGGTTTATCCCAGTCTGGCCCTGTTTTCCAGCCTGTCCTGGCCCTTCTTTTCTTACCTCCCTGTTTTTTTCCTTGCAGCTGCCTCTCGTTTTGTTAATCAGCCCAGGGTCGTCTATATATACTGCTTCTGCTCTGTGAGTCCTTGCTAGATTGTTGACCAAAAAGCAACATTCAAGCTCTATATCTGAAATACTCTGTTTGCATTTCTGAAATTCTGAACCTGCATTTATCCCTGTTTGAGTTTCCTGTTCCTGAGTTTATTTCCCCTATTGAATCCCCAGTGTGGAAGAGATTTTCGTTGATATTAAATAAGACATTATTCCTCAGTTGTTTATTTGCCTGATTTACCATATTCTGAATTTCCTCTTTATGTTTGACTGCTCTCTGTGTTGCATTTGAGCCCAGTTCACCTGCGGAAACATTATAACATAAATCAGAAAACAATGTAAAAAAAAAAAAAAAAAAAAAAAAGCCCTAATTCTGTAAAACTCAAATTGCATTTTTTTTTTTTTTTTTTTTTTCATTTTTGGCAAACATATCTACCTTAAATGTTCCCTTGCACAGCTAAACACTGCTCTTTTCTCTGCAGTCCCTGGGTTTGTATTTTCTGATTTGAACCCAACCAAATGCAAATGGCGAAAAAGAATCTCCTGAATTTTGAAAGGAACACGTTGTCCTCAGTTTTGTGCTGTGCCGTAATGGATTATAGGTAGAGTGAGTCTTCAGGTTTTATCTGGGGTTGAGTTGGGAGTGGGCTGTGAGCACTTTGCCCCGTCCAGCATCCTGTCTGACACATTGTATTGTATTGCGATGCACATCTGCCCCTCCATCTCCCCCTTGTGTCATTTTCTCTCTATCTCTCTCTAGCTCCCCTTCCTCCAATTTCTCCCTCATTTCCTTCTCTTTTTTTCCATACCTTATCTCCACTGGTCCCCTTGCATCCTGCCCTGTTGGAGCTGGCTCAGTTGAATTTGATCGCTCTTTCTCATAGACGACACTTTACGTTGTTGCCCCTGCAGTATTCAAACAATAACGTTTAGCTTCACTTCACTTTGGAGCGCTCGGCTTTGGTTTCTGTTTTTCAAAGACATCATCTTTGTTTATTTGTCTCATAATTCATTCATAGCTGTCGCGTCGTCGAGGCTGTAGTTAAGCTCGCCGGCTAATCAGTATGGCCATTGGAAGAGGATTTTAGTATAACAAAAAAACATATAAAAGCTGTTAAAAAATGTACAGTAAAAGCAAATACTGTATTTTCCGGACTACTAGTCGCACTTTCTTCATAGTTTGTCCAGGGGTGCAACTTATACTGAGACACGTCTATTCTATTTTATTCTATTTAAATTAATGTAATTACATGTATTTATTTATTTTATTTTATTTTATTTGTTTTATTTATTTTATTTTGTTTTATTGGTTTTATTTGTTTTATTTATTTTTATTTTTAAGCATTTCTTTTTTAACTTAATGCATGCCCCTATTTGCATTTATCCAGTGTTTTATGTTGCACTTTAAGTAAGTTCTTAGTTTGTGAGCTGTGTTCACTGACAATGGCAATAAAAGTCTTCTGATTCTAATTCTTATATGTGAACTTATTACAATATATAATTTCACATTTTCATTATTGTCACACTGAACATGATGCGAGGGCGCATCATGTTCGTGTACCTCGTAGTGGGCGTGTACCTCGTAGTGGGCGTGTACCTCGTAGTGGGCGTGTACCTCGTAGTGGGCGTGTACCTCACAGTGGGCGTGTATCAGTGGAGGTGAAAACAAGGATTGGATGGCAAAAGGGCATCTTGAAAATCAGTGATTTAAAGATTACTCAGACATGCAATTATCACTTCAGATACAACTTTGAGATGATAAATGGTGAGAGAGAACAGCTATAACATGGTAAAAAAGACAAGTTAATTTTGCATAATAGGTCTGATTTAAGACTATTAAGACCGCAGTTGTGTCACTGTCAAATATTGCGTTGTTTTTATTTGTGTTCTTGTATTTTTGTTCCACTATCACTTTAGAGGTGACAGTCCGTTGACAGTTGTTTTAACGGGGCAGGATGAGTGAGTTGAACTGCAGTGTTAAGTGTGCAGCAGATGCTTTGAGTCAGAGCTACTTACCAGAGCTACAAATGCTTAAAAACAAACCAGAAATGTCACTGTGCTTCCACTACACTCCATTAGAGCTAACCTTAAAAGCCTCCTGCTGTACCACATAAAATGTGCGTGTGATATATATGCATATATGTATGTATGTGTGTGTATATATATATGTATATATGTATGTATGTGGAAGGAAGTGTAAGGAAATCCACAGAGTTAAGGTGTTACATAAATTATTTTTGGAATTGCCGATTTGTTTTAAATGGAGACTGCGTCTCCTGACCCTCTGTGCAGTGAGGGCATTTTTAAGTATTTTCACAAATATAACTGCAATCATTTTATACTAAAATACCCACAACAGGGGGAAAGTGTGTCACTCTGCACAGAGGAGTGAGAGCTCACTGATGGAGGCTGGATGGGGGTGGGCTGTCTGGCATCACACTCGTGGTGAGGAATTGGGCAGGAGGAGGCGTGGATGGGACAGATTTTCGCCCAAAGCCTTGATAAGACCTAAATAAGGAGCACTAGTGCATGAGACTGGCTGTGACAGTGTGGTCACAAGCCACTACACTGTGGCAAGGTTAACGGCTCTGGAGGCTGATCCTCCAGAACCAGACGTCCACTGTACTAGTGACCGGTGCTGTTGTAATCAGATTACTTTATGTTTAACATTTATGTATATTTATCATCATTTCAAAAAAATGATGTGTGTCAAAGTGGATTGTGTTCTGGAGATTCATAATGTGTTCTTTAGAATGCTAGTCTCACAAGTGCTGACCTAATTATTTTTTCGCTAACACATAATTGAGAGCAAACAGTGGAATACATTGACTGCTTCAAAAGGGAAGGCAGCTTTCCCAAATAAACAGCTTTGTATGTTTATTAGATGCATCTTTTGCAGAATAAAAATGTGCTTTTGCTTATTAAGTGACTCTAGAATACAAACAATATTAAAATAACCTCCATTTACAAAGCACACAGTTAAACCCCAGCATCGTGGTGTTGGGGCAGGAGCTGTTGCCTTATGCTAGCACCTCCTTCCTAATCACTCGCCTGAGCCATAAGTCTTCCTGCCTGAAGGCTTTTGCCATCAATCTCCTCGGATGCATACTTTGGAAAATGACTGCAGTATGGCAACACGCCGTGCACACATGCTCACCGAGCGTTTGCATCTATCTGTCCTGATGTACACATGCTCACACCATATGTTAGCGCACTGCAGATACCTATGTCAGACTGGAGCATCGCAATCTGCCTGCCACAGCTATGTCTTGAGGAATTACAGGCATTTTTTTGTAGTATAAATTATGGAGCTGCATTTACCTACTTTCTCTCTGTAACCATGCATTTGAAGGTCTCGTATTACGCAAAACTGACTCTTGGGAGTTTAAAGTCAAGCTATAATATTGTTACATCAGCAAAAAACAGACCTGGAGTTGTGTTTTGTTTCATTCACACGTTTGAGTAATTATTATTATTAGTCTGTCCACATCTCCAAAGCTCAAAATGCTCTGTTCCACCTTGTTTTTTTGAGATTTGGGCTTATATATAACTATTCCACATAGATCTGGGTTGTCACGCTAACATATTTCAGAGTTCAATATATCTCTGAAGTAAATCTAGACGTCACTGACACAAAAACCCAAGATTTAAACCACAGAAATGGCAAATTTACATGCACACCAAAAATCTGATTATCTGATTTCTGGCGTTATCAGATTAGGGAAAGGTCGTGTAGTGACATCTATTGTGCGTAATCTGATTTATTTCTGATTGTTCACACCCGTGCAGGTTTTTGACAAGAAAACTATGCAGAAAGGGCAAAAGGTCAAAGAGAAAATGACAAGTTATTTTGAAATTCATCAAAATTCGTTCTTCAAATTCTGGGATTAACTAACACGTGTCACCAGGTGTTTATGCAGATTTGGACTGTGAAAGTAAACCCACCATAGACTGTATGTATAAATGGACATAGCTAACCTGCTAACCGCCGCGTTTCAAATAGGAAGTGAGCATGGGCGCCATCTTTTTGTTTCAATATTTTTAGACCCATTCTGTTTAGTTAGTTTACCCTTAACATCCCTGTTCATTAAATTACTTCTTAATTTTCCATCTTGCTTTCTTTTTTTTACTTCACTGTTGGAAAAATTGTCATCTCTCTCTGTAACTGCTGCAGTGAGCCTCGTCTTTTTAGTCTTAAAATGTTCGTATTAACCCGCTCTACATGATCCTGGTGTTTTTATTTTCCCATTTTGTCCGTAAATCAAAATATGAACATTAATAACAGTCAAATCAAGCGCCTTGTTTCCCCAGAGGTCGCTCCTGCTAGCGTTAGCAACAGGTTTGATTGACAGTGTTGCTAAGCGCCTGCTCTCTGCTAAACCTGCTGTGTGGGCGGGAACTTTCATCAGCCTGGCTCCGGATTGGCTCTTTGGTTGCTATGATACTCGCGGTCGGAATTTAGCTCCAGATTCACCCCTAAAACCGTTAGCCTCGATGAGCTTCATTTGACTGGAATCGAACGCTATGGCTAACGTCACTCCCACTTAGTTATACAGTCTATGAAACCCACACCAAAAATCAGCTCTACTTATTGGGTTTCCCATTAGAATTTTAGCGATCTGTTCAAAATAATTCCAAACATGATTGCCACTGAAGCTAGCAACATGGCTTATTCTCACTTGACGCTCTCTTGTCCAAATATGTAAATTGCTGTGTGTGCAGACAGAGTGTGGTGTGCACAGAGACCAAGTCCACTCACACATTGGTGGATTTATTGTTCCTTTGAGTCCGGGCTGTTAATGGAGATACTGCCACTTATCAGAGCCAGGCGGAACGACAGAGCGCTGGAAACACACAGAAGAGTGATAGTTTGTTTTTCATCATCTCACGCTGCGAAAAGTGAAATGAAGAAGAGATTTACGACACACGCTCACCTGGGAGGCAGAAATATTAGGCCCTGTAACCTCAGATTAGAGAAATAATCAACTAGATGGCCGTGGATTTATACGCTGCATCCTGTGTATCAGTAACAGACACTTTATATCCTCAACCAGGCCATTGTTCTTATGATATTCTGGACAAAAGCCCCTACATCAAATATCATAACAGTGATTAATCGTGTTTACCCCAAACAAGCCAATTGTGATGTGGGAAGATCATAGACTGTACATATAAATGGACCTAGCTAACCTGCTACCGCTACGTTCCAAATAAGATGTGAGCATGGGGGCGCTTCTGGCTCCATCGACTCTGGCAACAATTCACTTTGTTTTGCGAAACTGTTGCCCCTTTTTCTGTAACTGCTCCTGTCACGCTCGTCTTTTTGGTCTTAAAATGTTCGTATTGACCTACTCTAGATGATCCCGGTACTTTTTCACTATTGTGTCAGTAAATCTAGATATGAACATTAATAACAGAAAAATCCGTCGCCTTCTTTACTCGAGGTTCCTCCCGCCGGCGTTAGCAACAGGTTTGATTGACAGCGTTGCTAAGTGTCCCACGCCTTGCTAAACCTGCTGTGTGGGCGGGAAGGGGCGTTACCTTCAACAGCCTCGCTTCTGATTGGCTCTTTGGTTGCTATGATACTCGCGGTGGGAATTTTAAATATGGAACTCGACTCCAAATTCGCGGCTATAACTGCTCTAGCCTCGATGAGCTTCATTTGAGTGGAGCGATGGATGAGTGGTTCTTTGATGTAAAATACTTTGAGTGCCTTGAAGGTGGCAAAGTGCTATATAAAAATGTGACCATTTACCAGATTGAGGAAAAATGGTGAATCAACTAATTGGCGTTTCTTGTACCCGGCATGGACAAGTACAATTTGTCACGAGATAAAAAAAAAAAACTGATGTTGTAATACCATATATTTTTTGCTTATATTTGTTCATATTCACTCCTTAGGGTAGTTCAATAGACTGTTACTGTAAACAACTAGGGTGTGTTAGTTTCAGTGGAGTTAGCCCCTCTCTTCAGACAGATACTGAAGGCAGTGGCTTACCAGAACCTTGTCAGAAATGAGGGAGCTACTCGAGTGGCAAACCATATTCACCCTTCACTATTGCTGACAGAATAAAAATTTTCTTTTCTAATGATATTCTATGAAGAAAGTGCTTAGGTCAACAACTCAAGCTCCATTATCCATTCCAGCCACAGTAATGCCCTTTTATGTTGGAAATAAATGCAACCATTGACCCTTCTCTCTTCCCGTCCAACTTTACCCTGCGCCACCATAATGTTTTTGACATCTTCTTGCATGACCACGTGAGTGCAACACAAGATTTATTTATTTATTTTCCCATAATGCACCAGATGCACCAGTAGGTTTGACAAAGACAGCAGATTTCACAATCCAAATTGATAAACACACCTTACAAAGGGATGGTGGGAGGTGGATGTTCTGGCTTGTGGCGCTCCGAGGAATTCATTTAGCTGATCCGCATTACAACTTATGCAAATCATGTCAGTCACAATTTGCCACTTACCGCACCTTAGGCTCCCTGCAGTCCCCAGTACGCATGTGTGGTTGTTTTAGCATGCACACGGAGTACACCACTGTTACCGTGGGCTCTGAAGCATGTCTTTGTAGAGTCTTTGTACTGTTCTCATGAATGTTGTTTGGTCTGTGGGTCATTAAACAGTCATAAAAGTGCAAATCAATCAAGACGTAATTGTAAAAGTCGACACGGCAATGTGTGCTGTCTCGAAGGAAAAGCAATCAGCAAAGATTTTTTCTTTTTAAAGTGTTAGATTTGAGGTAACTTTAAAAACAAAAGGCTTTATAACATGTTGGCGCAATGTTGGATCAATCAAGGAATTCTTTATCTGAGCCAATTGAAAGAATGAGACAAAGCTTTCTGTGTTGTGTTTGAATGTTGCTTTGATTCACTGAACAACAGGTGTTTAGAAACTAGCATTTTGGTAGCTTTTTTTTTCATGTTTTTTCTCGTTTTTTGGCAGAATGATCTTTTTCATTGCTTGTATTTCTCCTGGGAATGTTTGCACTACTCTGTAAGTTTTGTGGAACAGTTTGACGCCTTGTATGGGGCCTTGTATGCTCTATATGGGGCAGGTTCGGCACATATATTGAGGAGGATACTTCTACTTTTATGCATTTTACCAACACAGATCAGGTTCACACAGTAGCACAGAGGCTGCTTTGGTATAAACCTGGTGTCTTTGTAATTAGTCGGTCGTTTAGCTATGATCCAAAGTAAAAGAAAAATTAAATTTTGTCAACTGGACCAAACGTTTCTTGGGTGAAGACGTTTGGCTGCTCATCCAAGCTGCTTGTTCAGTTCTGGTCAGATTACTGCTGGTGCACAGATTTTAGGCAGTGTCCTTGTGTAACCTGGTGAAATTATGAAAACTGGGACAATATGTCTTCACAATAGCTGGGACATTTATGTTATTTTTCATGTAATACGAAAACATTTGAGCGGTAGAGGGTTGAAAAAGTTACTTATGTGGGTGCCTGTGTAATCCCTCAGTCATCTGATCCATAGCAAAAGCCGAAGTTCAAATCTGTCAACTGGACAAATCGTTGTAAGAGTGAAGACGTTTGGCTGCTCATCCAAGTCGCTTCTTCAGTTCTTGTCAGATTAATGGTGGACACTGCCTTATATTTGTCTGAAGGGAGGAGCTAACCACACTGGAACTGTAAACAGCTGTTGTTTCCAGTTTTATCTGAAAATACCTTATTCAACCTTTAATGGCCCTGCTATTATTCTCTTTCTTGATTCTCTTTCCTAACATAGCTTCTTTACCTCCCCTCTCAAACTATTTCATTTCTCTGGCTCAGATCTGAACTTCACTATCTTCAAAGGAGTGTTTAGTGTCTTTGAGATGGAGATGTACAGCAGACTGGGGTCCTGAGGAGCTCTCACGCCGGTGTTGGTACATTCTCTTATGGAGTGGCTGTTTAGTTTCTCCAGTGTAACGCTCACTGCTCTCTTCACTACACTGAATGGAGTAGACCTCATTACTCTGTTTATGGCTCGGGGTTTTGTCCTTTGGGTGAACCAGTTTTTGTCTTAAAGTGTTTGTGGGTTTGAAAAAGACAGGAATTCCGTGCTGTCTGAAAATTCTCTGAAGTTTTTCAGACGCACCCGCTGTGTCAGGAATAGTTACGCCTTTTCTTCTAGGTTCAGATTCTCGCAGCAAAACGTCTTCACTCCTACAACGATTTGTCCAGTTGACAGATTTAAACTTAGTCTTTTTGCTATAAACTTCTATGGGTATTTATTTGTTGCTGCTTGGGTTTTCTAATGTTACTGTCTATATATACACATTTGTTTACTGTGATAATCCGGTTTCACTGTTTTTGTGTCAGTGGTATAAAGCAGTTTCGGCGTTATCGTTTATCGTAGTATATCTCTATAGCAACCTATCGTGCTTCAAAACGTGTTATCATGACAGGCCTAGAGTAAATGTCCTATATTATACTAAATCAACGTTTTTTGACAGTATTTCGCTGCTATCTTTCTGCAGAGGGCTAGCAATCTTGGCGTTGTACTTGCTCAGCGATCGGGACAGACACTTTTGATTTCCTTAAAAAAAAAAAAAACAAAAAAAAAACATTTTAAGCTGTAAAACCAAAATGTGTTCAGAAATAGCTCAAAAGACATGAATACGTCTTTTTTTATTATTTAATGAAATAACTCAATGCACAAAGGTGTCATATATAATGTTTCATCTACCGTCTAAATTTAACATAGAACTGAGAGCTGGGAAACAAAGTGGAGCTCCAATCTTTCTATGCTCCACCCGGGCCCTGTTCACCCGCTGCTGCGCCGCATCACTCCTGAGCAGTAAAAGCACGCGAGCCCACCTGCAGAGGCTGCCACTGCTGCCAAATTTGTCACTGCCAAAGAGGAGAAAATAAGTGACATGATTCTAGTGAGCGATCGGCAGGGAGGACGAGAATATGTAATTCAAACGCACTCCGACTGATGCTTCTGCGCCGGTACCCGTGACACATGCACCACGTATTCTGTGTCAATAAAACCCAGATTTCAGCTTTCATCAGAGGCAACACTTTACCGCCGAGGACCCCCGGCGTGCACTGGCATTCCGTTTGGTCTGAAGCGTGCTGTTGGTAAGAACAAATGGACGCCAACGACAAAGGCTGTTTCGGAAAATTGGACCGAAGCCCTTTCTTATTCAAATATGAAGTAAAGGAACAAAACAGACTGTTCTAGACCTCTGCCGTTGCTCTAAATTGTGTCCACATGGCATCACAACGATCTACAGTCCCGGGAGTTTAAAATTCCGCTGGAGGAAAGGTCAAAAATGAGAGACTTTGACTTGGTGAGACTTGGCTGTTTAGACTTAGACAAACTATTGATCCACAAGAGAAAATGATTTGGACACAGTGGCTCATACATCACATCAGTGTATAAAGGAACAACAAAGAGCAGAAATATAACTATGGTGATAACACGTTTAAAATAAGTCACAAAAATAGCAAGATACTGGAGTCAAATAAAGCATAATTATATATGTATATGTAAAAAGAAACATATAGAAAGATGGTAAATACAAAATATATCTGGGCTGTGTGCAAGAGGTGGGTGAGGAGAAACAGTGATTGACATGACATAGTTGTACAGTTGTAGGAAGTATTATCTGTTACTTGAGGTGAGTTGTTGTGCAGTTGTAGGGAGTATTATCTATTACATCAGGGTTAGTTGTTGTACAGTTGTAGGGAGTATTATCTGTTACATAAGGTGAGTTGATGTGCAGTTGTAGGGAGTATTATCTATTACATCAGGGTTAGTTGTTGTACAGTTGTAGGGAGTATGATCTGTTACTTAAGGTGAGTTGTTGTGCAGTTGTAGGGAGTATTATCTATTACTTAAGGCCGAATTGTTGTACAGTTGTAGGGAGTATTATTTGTTACTTAAGGTGAGTTGTGCAGTTGTAGGGAGTATTATCTAGTACATTGGGTCAGTTGTTGTACAGTTGTAAGGAATATTATCTGTTACATAAGGTTAGTTGTTGTGCAGTTGTAGGGAGTATTATCTATTACTTAAGGCCAAATTGTTGTACAGTTGTAGGGAGTATTATCTATTACTTAAGGCTGAATTGTTATACAGTTGTAGGGAGTATTATTTGTTACTTAAGGTGAGTTGTTGTGCAGTTGTAGGGAGTATTATCTATTACATCAGGGTTAGTTGTTGTACAGTTGTAGCGAGTATTATCTGTTACATTAGGTCAGTTGTTGTACAGTTGTAGGCAGTATGATCTGTTACTTAAGGTGAGTTGTTGTGCAGTTGTAGGGAGTATTATCTATTACTTAAGGCCGAATTGTTGCACAGTTGTAGGGAGTATTATTTGTTACTTAAGGTTAGTTGTTGTGCAGTTGTAGGAAGTATTATCTATTACATCAGGGTTAGTTGTTGTACATTTGTTTGAAGTATTTATCGAGTTGTACAGTTGTGCAGTTACTCTCTGCACCTTGTTGTACAGGTGTTGTACAGGAGCAGGAGTGTCCATGATGGAGAGCAGTTTGTCCAAATGTCTCCAGCTTTACAGAACAGTTTGTCAATCCGTCCAATGTCCATTTTGTTGGTGCTGCTCCCCCAGCAGACCACAGCCAAGTAGATCTCCAGTAATTTGATGCAGACATTGAAAGACCTGAGTCTGCTCAGTTTAACTCCTTGCCTGGTTTGTGTTTAGTATCTCAATTACTAGGCCTGTCCACGAGAAACAAGAACTGGCATTAGGTTCCAAGTCTTCTCTGTCAGTATAAATAAACAAAAGCAGATCTTTTTAGCTTTAGAAACAGGTGCCATTATTCAACCCCAATGATGTGGTTATTGTCAGTTGAAAGGAGTTTGAGATTTAAGTTTAGTATGTAAAGTTTGTGGCGCCACTTTTTGATCCTTCTACAAAAAACTGTGAAGGAGAACAAACACAAAATTAATCTGACTAAGGTACTTCAAAAGAAACATACAAATGATCACATGGTGTTACCGATGGACCACATTTTTTAAGTTCTAAATAGAGTCAGCCAAGGGTTACTAAAACACATGTGAACCAAACAAATCCCAACTCGAGGAGGAAACAACATGCTTAAAAGCTCAAGAAAGTCCATTTAACACATCATGGAGCATTTAAAGAGGATAAGAAAGCATGGAGAGGACAGACATCTAGCCTGCATGTTGGGAATGAGAAGCCCTTGGCGAAGATGTTTGCAAAGAATGGAGAAAAACGGCCTCAAAGACAAAGGCAGCTTTTATGTTTGGTCCTCTATGAGCACATGCAACACATGCCAGACCCTGCACAAATCCACTCTGGATAAGCCGTGAGCCATGGGACTGTAAAGCGTACATTTGTATCAGGGCTTATAGGCAAAAACCCAGCCATATTTTAACATGTGTGGGTTTTTTTGTGTGTGTGTGTTTTTTTCCAGTCCCATTTCTTTCTTCATCTCACCCTCGCCTTTGTTTCTGGGTGTTTGTCCCAGGGAGACGCTGTGCATAGCGGTCTAATTAGTTACCCAAACACCTTGCGAAATGCGATAATGGACAAAGCATTGTGTGCACATCCGAACGTGAGTGCGCGGCTGTGTCAAAAAGGATTTGCTTGGCATGTAATTAGACACTTGTTGCATGTGACCAGTTGCTCTTGAGCATATTTGCGGGCTTTGATTCTGAAGGTGAGGGCTTAATTCAGTGGTGAGTGATTACATAAGAATGCTGTACCCGGAGACCTCCTGAGCTGGCACAATGACATGTATGCAAACTGCAGAAAGTATTATGTCAAACTTAATAGGAAATGCGAGGGAGGAAAAAATTATTTACCGTTAATAATAAGCATTAGCGTTACAATAGACATATAGGCAATGTAAAACACACAGCGTACGGTCAATGTTTATAACACACCTGCTGTTTTATATTGGTGTTTGCACGACTCACTGTAACAAGGTCATCAACTGCATGCATTTTAATTATATCACTGACACTACCACATAAGTGAAATATATATTCGTTGTAATGCAAGTGTAGGTAAGTTTCTTGTCAATGGCTGTCATGAGAGCATTTGTCTATCCAAAGTAATATACGCTCAAAATTGTACAACAATTGACAGATTGACAGAATACATAGTGTCTGGTTACAAAATATTGTGTTTTGTAGTATTAATAAAAGTACTTGTGGCATCTTACTCCCCCTCATCGTTTTAGCAGGACACTTCCAGCTCCCGTCTCTCCTCCCTCTGCCGCTCTTTGATCACCGGAGCCGTGGAGAGCGACAGAATAGTGATGGTGAGAAAGTAAAATAGCATTGTTCAGGAGCAGCATCGGTCACTGTGTCCCTCTCAGCCCGCTGGTTAATCAGATCTGCCCTCCTGCCTTGTTCTAGTTTATTAGTGGCAGCCCTCTGTGGAGAGCGGATCACGTGACCAGTGCCACGCAGCTCTGGAATATTCACTCAAAGCTCTATTTACAAATGCGCTCAGAAATGGATTGTGGTTTTGTTTTTTTAATGAAAAGTCATGTTGTGTAGACATCACAGCTCATGTAACTCAGCAGGATTTAGTTAGTTACCATCTGCCATGCCCCCACCTTCACACCACTTAGCAGAGATGTGGTAGTACTCGAAGTTCTGGGGCTAAATTATATTGTAACTGTTTTGTGTATGTAAAAGTGGCTTTGTAACTTTCTGGTAGAGGTTACGTCACCTGTTTGTTTTTGCTTTGAATAGCAAAAGATGAAGTTTAAATCTGTCAACTGGACAAATCGTTGTAGGAGTGAAGACGTTTAGATGCTCATCCAAGACGCTTCTTCAGTTCTGGTCAAAATGCTGCTGGACACTGCCTTATATGTGGCTACACTGATACTGTAAACAGCTATTATCTCCAGTTTTATCCTTAACAACCCTATTCAACCTTTAATGGCCCTCCTAATGGCCCTCTTTTGCTTCGAATGTTCCACAGTATGGCATTTAACTTTCTATCTTACATTTATTCAATTGAGGTGTTTTCATGGCTAAAAATAGCTTGAAAAACAGTACAGAACAACAGTAGCAGTAGCTCAGTTGGTAGAGCCACTGATCCTAAGGTTGACGGTTAAAATCCCGCTCTCGACATAAACATCATTGGTAGGGGCGATCAGATCCACTGACCCACAGGTTGGCGATGCAATTCCAGCTGCCATAGATGAATGCTGTTGTCGTGTCCTTGGGCAAGACACTTAATCCATCTTGGTGACAGTGGTTCCTTGATGTAAAGAGGTGTGAGTCCCTTAAAGGTGGAAAAGTGCTACACAAAAATGTGACCATGTACCATTTTTAGTGTGAGCAGGCTCTCTTCTCCACTGACCTGACCTGTAACTTAGCACTGTGCCATCACCTGCGTGTCTTTGTGGAGATGGATTTAAGTTTAATTTCCATAGAGACGAGCAAGTGGCAAGCCCTACATCGGAAAAGTTAATTATAAAAAGGGAATTCTGTGGTTGCAAGCTGACATTTCTGCAAACTTCAGCATAAAAACAGGTGTGTTCAGATTTTAAGGTTTGCATGAATTAAATAAATATGACAACTTCCTGATTATGTATTTATTATATTATTATTATTTTATTATATTATTATATTATATTATTATATTATATTATATTATATTATATTATATTATATTATATTTATTATATATTATATTATTATATTATATTATATTATATTATATTATTATTATTATTATTATATTGTATTATTTATTTAGAATAATCACAGTCAGAACTAGCATGAGGCCTTATGAACATTTATGTTATTTTTATTTATGGACTAATCACATTGGTCTTAAAACTGGCATTGTGTATAGTGACAGTAGCTCAGCTGGTAGAGTGTTCGGCCTGATTCAAAGTTTAGCAGTTGGAAACTCGACACAAACGGCGGTCCAGCTTCCACAGATGAATACTGTCGTTGTGTCCTTGGGCAAGACACTTAACCCACCTCGCCCCCAGTGTCAAACATCCTTCATGTAAAGTGCTTTGAGGGGCATTATAACATAGATCAAAAAAATTGCTTAATATGAGCGATTTAAACCATTTTCACCACTAGAACCTTGTGATCGCCTCCTCTGGCTCGCGGACCACAGCGGGCCACAGCGGACCACAGCGGACCGCAGCGGACCGCCCCGGGTGAGTAAACAACTACATATCTCACCGGCAGCACTTAGCCCTGTCACTACGCTCGGGGTGAGAGTGGCACAGCATTGAATTAGTTTTATTTCATCCCTAATTGTTTTCTGCCTGAGGATTATTGCGAAGCGATTTGTGCCGAGCGCGGGGAAATCACAGCGGACGTGCGGACGCCACCTTGTTTCATTTGTCAGCCTTGATTTGTTTGCTGTAAGTATAATTGACTTATGTCTCTACAAGGAGGACCTAACGCACGCCATTCATCGGGTTTAATTCTCATGCCAATCCGGCCCGTGACGTCTTTGGAGGGTTGCGATTAGGGCACTTTATTTTAACATAAGCTTCGTCCTTATTTCCGTCTTTGTACTTGGGTATGCACTTGACTAAATTCATAACAAACGCTTTTGAAGGATTACACTACTGAGGTGATTATTCAGGCCTGATGCATGGGCTGCTGCACTCGCAATGCAGACGGAATATTGAAGACACTGGCCAAGTTAAAAGCTGCCAATACTGTAGACTCCTGCTGAGCCCAGGCCAATGATATGTTTGGTTGGCACTGCGCGATTGGACGGTTTAATTTTAAAAGGTGGAAAGTCTAATTGTCAGTTGGATTATAGTTTCATTAAAGCCAAAAATGGGTTGAGAATATTAGATCCAGAACAACAAGAGTACAGTTACTATTTAAAGGAGAAGTGTGGAGTGGTGGGTGAAGTACTCGATTTTGGTAAGTTAAAGTACAGACACAGAGGTACAAAGCTCCTACAAAGTAAAAGTCCATCCATCCATTTTCTTATCTGGTGTCAGGTCACAGGGGAAGCAGTCTAAGCAGGAGCTCCCAGACTTCCCTCACCCCAGACACATCCTCCAGCTCCTCTGTTGGGACCCCAAGACGTTCTGAGTGACATAGTCCCTCCAGCGTGTCGTGGGTCTTCCCCCGGGCCTCTTCCCAGTGGGACATGCCCGGAACACAGCAGCGGCTCTACTCCGAGCTCCTCCCGTGTGACTGAGCTCCTCACTCTGTCTCTGAGGGAGCACCCAGCCACCCTGCAGACGAACCATTTCGGCCGCTTGTATCCGCGATCTTGTCCTTTTGGTCAAGTGGAGGAGTAAAAGTAAAAGTATCACATGAAAAAATCTATTTAAGTGCATATATTAAGTATTTTGGTACCTGTTTAAAAGTGTATCTTAAGAGTTAAAAGTAAAAGTATTTCACACAGTGTAAATGTAGTAATATTGATAAAAAATTAGACAGATTTTGGTCAACAGTAAAAATGTGAATCACTTTTGAAGTTTTTCTTATGAATTTTGAGTATTTATTTAAAGCCGAAGCTTGAACTTGAAAACTTCAGGATATTTCTTATTTAGGCTGAATTCTTCCCTCAAACTGAAAACACTCTGTTCCACCTTGTGATGTCATCATGTGGTAATACAGGAAATGCTTCATTGTGTTTTTGAACTCCACACACCTTCACTAGAATCATTTGGATAATTTCAGCTCTGGAATTGACCATTTCTACTGAACTAAAGAAAATTACCACTTCATGACATCACAAGGTGGAACAGACTAATAATAAACAGTTACTCAAACATGTGTGAATGAAACAAAACACAACTGCAGGTCTGTTTTTGGTGAGGTAACAGCATTATAACACGACTTAAAGCTCACAAGAGCCCATTTTGTGTAATATAGGCCCTTTAAGAGCTTAAACTGACTGCATGCATGAATACTGATCAGCACACAGAGATAGATTTGATTTGCCAATGCTACGCTAACATAAATATTACATGTTGACAAGCTGCTCTACAGATCTCCATGGTGACCACAGTGCTATGATTTCAATGAATAATAAGTTGCAGTGCGCACTTTGTATGGGAAGCGGATGTTGTTGAGGTGAGGGAGTCGCTTTCGGTGTGCTGTCTCCCGGTTTGTTCTATGGCATTTATCCCGAAAATACTTCAGGGATAAACTAGGCCAGTGGTTCTCAAACTGTGGTACTCTGCTTCCTCTGCAGTTCAAATATTTGCTGAGAGTCAACATTTGTGTCCTCCTTTGGGTTTGTTCTTGTTTAGAAGTAGTATATCAATTGTATAGTCTATATTTTAGACCTGCTTTAGACCAAGATTTTTGTGGTGAATTGTAAGTATTTTTATATACAGTGGTCCCTCATTTATCGTGGGGGTTACGTTCTAAAAATAATCCGCAATAGGTGAAATCCACGAAGCAGTCAGCTTTATTTTTTACAGTTATTATATATGTTTTAATCCTGGAGAACTCAAGAATCTTTTCTTCTTTGGAAAATGGTGAACATTGCATTAAATTATTGCTATAAATTCACTGAACACTGAAATATCCACTTTTTTCCATTTCAACCCTTTATTCCCTAATTTAGGATCAAGGCCAAATTTGACCCATTGGGCTCGCTAATTCATCTAAAAAGAATATAAAACATACTTTTAGACATTTTGCATATTATCACTAAAAATATTAACAAAAAAGCCCACAATTTTACCAGCCAACCTTCAGATCAGTGGACGAATGCTCCAACTGTGCTACTGTCGCCCATTTCAGTCGATTTTTTTGCGTATTTTTCAAGCATTCCACATTACCCATAGTGCTGCTAATTCAGATAGCATCAGCGTACGCTAACCCACTTGTAATAGAGATTTAGCGGTCAGTCCATTCTGTCACTGACCAGCAGACGGTGAACAACAGCCCCGTGTAAGGTTAGACTTCCTCCAGGCCCCAGGTCCGATCAGATTCAAGGAAGAGCTCTTATGTGAGATAAGGCTGCGTTATCTGACACACTTCCATTCATTTAGCCTGTAATGACTTTGGCTGTTCTGCGCCGCCAATGACATCTAATCACTCCTGTGCTGCCAAGCGAGTCATTTTATGGACCAAGTGAGGGCAACCCATGGCAAGGCAAGTTTATTTGGATAGCACAAGTGGTACACAAAGTAATTCAAAGTGCTTCACGCAATAAGGAAGACATTAAAATCACAATACAAACAAATCAAAAGATAAATTATCAAAACATAAAATGAACATTAAAAGAGAAGAGGCAGAATAAAACCCTTTTGTCATTTGCAGCTAAACAGAACCGTTTGGAGCCTGGATTTAAACATTGTCAAAGTAGAGGCCTGTCTCACATCTTCAGGAAGAATGTTCCAGGTTTTAGCTGCAGAAAACTGAAACACTGATTCAACATGTTTTGTCCTGGTTTAGTCCTGGTTTAGTCCTGGTTTTGTCCTGGTTTAGTCCTGGTTTAGTCCTGGTTTTGTCCTGGTTTAGTCCTGGTTTTGTCCTGGTTTAGTCCATGTTTATTCTTGGTTTAGTCCTGGTTTAGTCCTTGTTTTGTCCTGGTTTAGTCCTGATTTAGTCCTGATTTAATCCCGGTTTACTCCCGGTTTAGTCCCGGTTCAGTCTTGGTTCACTGTTGGTTCACTCTTGGTTTAGTCCTGATTTAGTCCCGATTTAATCCCGGTTTAGTCCCGGTTAAGTCTTGGTTCAGTCTTTGTTCAGTCTTGGTTCAGTCTTGGTTCAGTCTTGGTTCAGTCTTGGTTTAGTCCTGGTTTAGTCCCAAGCAGCAGTGTTCTTTATGTACTGCAGCTGTCCTAAAGTGTTCAGGCCGTTACAATAGTCTAACCAACTGGACACAAACTCATGGATAAGTCTAAGTCTGGTTTGACAGTAAACCTTTGATTTTTGCAATGTTTTTTTAGATGGCGAAAAGCTGCAGATGTTATTGATTTGAAAGTTCATGAGTGAGACATTCTACCTCTGTTTGTTTAGGCCAGTGGTTTTCATGTGACACTTTCACCTACAAACCTACAATGTCAGAACTTATTTAGTTTCCCAACCTTCCCATTGATCCAGTTTTGCCCAACTTTGATCTAAAAATGCAATAATACAATTTCAAACGGATGTCATCTGGGCAAATAAGTTAAACACATTTAGTTCAATCCCAATTTTTAGACGCGTTGGCTGCATTCAGCTGTCACATCTTCATCATGAATGGTCACGTAGATCTCGTCTGCTCTCCTCTCTCTCTCCTTGGCCTCCTCTGTTCCTTTCCTCTCATCTTCATCCCTCCTCTCTCCTCCTCCCGTTCCCTCGTTCTCTGGAGACCCTGGTCCGTTAATGACTTTTCTGTGGTCTGCCTCTTTCTCCCTCTCTCTCGCGCTCGATGCTGACTGGCTGATTACCCTGCATCAGTATTCACGAGCAGACATCAGAGCCACAGTGAGAGCCACAGTGAGAGCCACAGTGAGAGCCACAGTGAGAGCCACAGTCAGAGACACCGTCAGAGCCACCGTCAGCGCCACCGTCAGCGCCACCGTCAGAGCCACAGTCAGAGCTACAGTCAGAGCCACAGTCAGAGCCACCGTCAGAGCCACAGTCAGAGCCACCGTCAGAGCCACAGTCAGAGCCACAGTCAGAGCCACAGTCAGAGCCACAGTCAGAGCCACAGTCAGAGTCAGAGCCACAGTCAGAGCCACAGTCAGAGCCACAGTCAGAGCCACCGTCAGAGCCACAGCCAGAGCCACAGCCAGAGCCACAGTCAGAGCACCAACAGAGCCACCGTCAGAGCCACCGTCAAAGACACCGTCAGAGCCACAGTCAGAGCCACAGTCAGAGCCACAGTCAGAGCCACAGTCAGAGCCACAGTCAGAGCCACAGCCAGAGCCACAGCCAGAGCCACAGTCAGAGCACCAACAGAGCCACAGTCAGAGCCACCGTCAGAGCCACCATCAAAGACACCGTCAGAGCCACAGTCAGAGCCACAGTCATCACCATCTGTTTTTTCCACTTCAAAAATATTACCTAATACAACTAATATATTTTCCTGCCGTTTTCTTCAAACTGTCATGTAAAATATTGACGGGATGAAGTACTCAATTCTGTGTAGTAAAAGTCCCTGAGCAAAAAAGCACATTTCCACCTTCAAGTCACTCAAATCACTTTACATCACATTCATACACCAGTGTGCACAGACTCTGGAGGTGAGGTGTTTTGCCCAAGGACACAACAACAGCATTCATCTGTGGGATCTGTGGGCGCTGGAATCGTACCGCCAACCTGTGGCTCAGTGGATCTGACGCTCAATCAATAATGTTTATGTCGAGAGCGGGATTCGAACCACAAACCTTCATATCAGTGGACAAAGTACCTGTTTAAAAATGTAAAAAGTAATAGTATTTTGTGCAGATTTTTCTCTCAAATGTAGTGAAGTTAAAAAAAAAGTACTCACATAAAGGTGCACTATGTAATTTTTCTAGAGGAGGGAGAACCACCTGCTCATGTCCATGTTTTTGTAGTACAGGTCATATCTGTGGAGAGGTGACCCCATCCACAGTAAAGATTGTATTTTTTGAGCCGGACAAACACCTGTGACTAAATAAATACATGTTTTTTATAAGTTTAATACCAGACTGTGGAACAAAGTAATAGCATCTCCATGGAGACAGAGCCCCCGCTGGCAAAGTTACACAGTGCACCTTTAACTAATGTGCAGATGCCTAAAATACGTACTACTTTTACTTTGAAACCTTGGTGGTGATATGGAGAGGCAGTATTGGCAGAAATGAAGTAGATTATTAATGATTTTTGTGAGCTACTGTTCAATGGAAAATGTGAAGAGAGGGGCAGTAAACAGTCACGTTTTTATCAACGATTTTCCACTTTCAAGTCACTCGAAGCGCTTTATATCAAGGAACCACTCACACATTCATACACCAGAGTACGCAGACACTACGGGTGAGGGGGGTGAAGTGTCTTGCCCAAGGACACAACAGCAGCGTTCATCTTCCTTCTCCCATTAGTGATAAATCTACACAGACACTGAAACAAACATAAAGCTGTTTTCAATCCCACGTCGCGTTTTACACTATAATTTAAATGCAACTGGGTGTAAAAGTATTCCGAGTATTCAGAATACAGTACTCGGATTGGGAGCTGGAATCGCACCGCGAACCTGTGGCTCAGTGGATCTGACCCCTCAATCGATGATGTTTATGTCGAGAGCAGGATTCGAACCAACTGAGCTACTACCAAAAAGGTGCTAAGTGATAATTGATCATTTAATTTGTTTCATACTTAAACTCAACACAATAGAATTTAAAGACACATTTCGACATATTTGTGTTGAAATGAATATTGTTGGAGATACTTTAAGTCATTTTTGTCAATATAGGCCACTCTTATGTGAATGCTGCACTGAAAAATAAATAAACAGATAAAAGCACCTCTCCGGGCGGGTGGTGAGTCCTTGCCTCAAGTGGAGGAGTTCAAGTATCGCAGGGTCTAGTTCTCGAGTGAGGGAAGGACAGAGCGTGAGATTGACAGGCGGATCGGTGCAGCGCCTGCAGTGATGCGGTCACAGTATCGGTCTGTTGTGGTAAAGAAGGACCTGAGCTTAAAGGCAAAGCTCTTGATTTACCTCAGTCTAGGCTCCTACCCTCACCTATGGTCATGAGCTCTGGGTCATGACCGAAAGGACAAGATCGCAGATACAAGCGGCCGAAAAGAACTTCCTCCGCAGGGTGGCTGGACACTCCCTTAGAGATAGGGTGAGGTGCTCCTCCTCCACGTCGAGAGGAGCAACTGAGGTGGCTCGGCATCTGCTCAGGATGCCAGCAGCAGGAGCATGTCCCACCGGGAGGAGGCCCCGGGGAAGACCCTGGACACACTGGAGGGACTATATCTCTCGTCTGGCCTGGGAACACCTTGGGGTCCCATCGGAGGAGCTGGAGGACGTGTCTGGGGTGAGGGAAGTCTGGGAGTCCCTGCTTAGACTGCTGCCCCTGCACCCCGGCCCCGGATAAGAAAATGGATGGATGGATAAAGAAGCAAAAATGTTGAAATGTACTTTCCTCACAGTTTTGGAACCAAAGTTTTAGTTGCGATACCTGAAGCTTAAGCTGTAGTACTAACATATCTGGTGAAACTATGAGTAGCAGGACTGGGTAGTGTTATTTTGCAGTAATTTAGTTTCATTTGGACTGGAGTAGGCCTGTCATGATAAGTGCTATATCGACTTTGATCGTTCAGTACATAACACATGGAACAATCATTTTTCGTGGTCAATATATACACTTTATGGACACAAACGAACCACAGTTTTTTACGGACTAAAAGTCTCTCTCGAGGATAAGTCACACCAGCCAAAAAATGATAAATAATGAAGAAAAAAACATATACGTTTTTGGAGGAAATTTATTTTACAAAACTCATGAACAAGATAACTAAAGCATAAAAAACAAGCTACCAAGTTTACTCTGGATGTCACTCCAAATCACTAAATCCATCGGTTTCTTTATCCTTGGAATGTGAAATTATAGTCGCATCTGAGTATAAATTGCACCCCTGGACGAACTATGAAAAAAGTGCAATTTATAATCCAGAAAATAAAGTATTCTGCATTTACTTCAGCGATCTACCACGCTTCAAAATGTGTTACCATGGCAGCCCGAGATCGGCGTTCTTCCTTCAAACCCCTAAAGCTCTTGTATTCCCATCGACACTGCGCCATCTATACAATGCCCCCTAGATTAAACGGAGAAAGCGTGCTGGAGGCCACATGCTAATCCCAACCAAGACCGAGATCGCTTCTGCAGGCGCGATGCTGATTCATTATGTCTCAACCAATCAGGGACCAGGGCTGAGGCTGATAGAAATCCACGGAAAGTGCTCGTGAAGGGTCGTCGTATCCCGAGAAGAGCGCATTATGTCGGATGTGGATCTGTTTTAACCACCACTGGCTAAACCCACCCTCTCCCGCCGTGAGTCATGCACAGACACGGGCATTGTGAGGCAGCCTGGATCAAGAGCATTTGGGTTGGGTTATTAATAGCAGCAGCAGAACCACATTTCACAGTTGCGGTGTAAAGACTGGAATGTGTGCCATGTACTGTTATAAATACAGAGTTTTCAGGCAATGAGGTGTGAAAGTGTTGTGGCGTTTTCAGACGGAGCTTGGCGGTATCCATTCACTTCACACAATATCTGGGAGATTTTGTGTGTATGGTATAATTTTAAGCCTGGAGCGATTTAAAGTAAGGTTAAAGTCCCTTCGTTTCATAACAGGTGATGGATTTGAGCCCGTCGCTGTGTTCTCTGTGGAAAAGTGGGTTGGACGTCACTGTATCTATAAGGGACGACTTCAAAAACTGTCAGAACACCTCACATGTTTGTTAATTATCGATATGGGAACATTCAAACCTGATCACATGACTGTATCAGGCTAAGGACGAGCTGCAACAAAAAAGAGACGAGGAAGAGGGATTTTTTCTGTTTTGCTTCACAAACATGGAATATACTGCAAAACTGCATATGTTAATGAACTTTTAAACACACACCTGCTCCTGTTTTTAATGTTTTAAATGGACTTGTTACTTGTTTTTTTTTTGCATGTATTCTATTGTATTTTGAATAGGGCGGCCATGACAAAGTAAATGTTATTATATTTATCATTTCATTAAAAATTGTGTCTTTTTTTTTCTTCTTTTCTTTCATTTTGGTAAATAGTAGTAGTAGTTTTTTTTTTTCCATTGTTGCAGCAGACCCCGTCCACACACGCACACACATAAACACATACACACACATCCTAACAAACCCCGAACACACATGTACATATACACACACACATCCCAACAGACCCCCTACAAACACACAAACACACATGTACAAACAGCCCCCCCTCAAGAAACACGCACACACACACACACACACACACATCCTAATAAACCTCCAACACAAACACGCTCAAACACACACATACGTACACACACACACATGTACACACACACACACACAGGTCCCAACAATCCCCCCCAAGAAACACGCACACACACCACACACACACATACACACACATCCTAACAAACCCCCAACACAAACACGCTCGAACACACACATACACACATTTACACATACACATACACACACACCTGTCCAAACAGCCCCCCCTCCACAGACACACACACACACACACATACACACACACACACACACACAGGTTCATACAGCCTCCACTGTGGAGTGTTTTACGTCTCGTGTTAAGTCCCACTCTTCTTCTCTGGCTCTAAACGCCGTGAGTCATGTGGCCTCTGTGTCTCTTATTTATTTTACTTATTTACTGCCGTTTTATGGGTTAATGGTTTTGCTTCTCTTTGATTTAATACTGGTTTTATTGTGTTAGGACTAGTTTGATCCAATTTTTAGTAATTATCTTTTGTTGTTTTCCTTTTATGATCTCTGTGCAGCACTTTAGAAACTGCTTTGTCTGCAAAATGTCATATATTAACAAAGTGGATTTGGATTTTGGGGATTTTGGACGTTTATAATTGAACTTCCTGGTTGGACACGGGCAGCGGATATGACAGACGTGTGGGTCAGAGGTAATATCAGAGCTTTTCCACTTTCAAGACACTCAAAGCGCTTTATATAAAGGAACTACTCACACATTCACAGTGTACACAGACACTCGAGGTGGGGGGGTTAGGTGTCTTGCTCAAGGACACAATGACAGTATTCATCTGTAGGAACTGGAATCGCATCCATCAACCTGTGGGTCCATGGATCTGACCAATGATGTTTTTTTTTTTTTTAATGTTGTGTAAGAATGTTCGTTTCTGGTGTGAGCGTCAAAGACAGACATGGGCAAAGTACGGCCCGGGGGCCATACACGGTCCTGTGGGCTTATTAATCCGGCCCACTTAACGTGACCAAATTATAATAAAATAGGTCAAGTTAAACCATCTTCAAAGTTTTTCTGCTGTGTTTATTTAATTAATGCATTTAATTAATGCATTTGAAAACAATATTGTACAATGAGCCGTGTATATTCATGCTTTGCTACATGTTACAAGTCAATAATGTAATATAAACATATATATATATATTCTGGCCCGGCCCCTCTGTCAAATTTTAGAACCTACGGTGGCCCGAGTGTCAAAAAGTTTGCCCACCCTTGGTCAAAGAGGACCATGGTCAGAAGGGTTTAATGAGTTCCACACAGATAAAGTGAACGATAAAGCAATGGACTCTCCACAAAGGATAGAAGAGAGTCCTGAGATGTTTATAGTGTCTCTCAATATATTCGTGTATGTGTGTTTGTGAGGCGGGTCCTCTTCTGGTCTGCATGGCGTTACACATTAAGAAACTTTAAGCAAAGTCGAACAAAGTGAGTGTTTTATAGCCCTCACATTTCTTAGTGAGAAGGGCTATAGATAAGAAATGCGGCCTTCCACATCCACTGGTGGGGACATGTTCTTTACCTTAGCATTAGTAAATTAAGATACCAGTTTGATGTAGTGCTGCACTGCTACAAAATACACCACCTGGCCAAAAAAAAAGGTCTCACGCTCTGCTGTTTGGTTGGACGACCTTTACCTTGGGTTCAGTAAGCTTCTGCAATGTCACAAGATTTATTTCCACCCAGTGTTACATTCATTTTTTACTACGATCTTGCATTGATGCTGGTCGAGTCTGACGTTGCACAAAGCTTCTCCAGCACATCCCAAAGATTCTCAATGGGGTTAAGGTCTGGACTCTGTGGTGGCCAATCCATGTGTGAAAATGACGTCTCATGCTTCCTGAACCATACTTGCACAATTTGATGGAATAACCTGGTCAGTCAGTATATTCAGGTGTCAGCTGACCTCATTCTTTGAGCACAGACTGTTGCTGAACCTAGACCCGACCGACTGGACGAGGCTCGGACCTATTTGCTCAGTTAAATCCAGGTGGCGACTTTTTTTTCAGCCAGGCAGTGTACTTTACAGTTGAGATTGGGGTTCAAACAGCCAACCTTTGAATCACAGGACGACGGCTCTACCAACTGAGCTACTGTTCCCAATCAAAACTGTTTACATCGTCGTTGGTTCGTGACTTCGGGCCCTTGCGTATTTTCTCATTTCCAAACCTGTATGAGGCATTGGCGACTGTATGAAAAAAAAAGAAAAATCGTATTACTTCTACAAAGATCCTTGGAAATATTGTGTTACCATAGGAAATAGAGCTTTTGAAGTGGTTTTCCCCTCTGTATTGCCTTCGTGCTATTGTAAAGAGCTTATAGGATTGCTTTTGCCCTGACCACTGGCGAGTTATATGTGCACACACTTTCACAGAGCGAGCCCATAAAGCTCACACATGCCCCATCTCCTCTCCCCTCCTCTCCTCCTTACCACCCATCATTTATTGGCTAATGTCTACCTCCGCTCAGCCATCAAAATCTTGCTGTAGTTACTATTTTTCTGTTTTTGCTCCCATCCTCTTTCCTTCTAGGGGTGAAAATGGGCTGCCTCAGCACTCTGGGTACCTTCTGTCCTGTGAGAGCGAACGCTGAATGAGATTAAAGACGAATGGCCTGATTTAGTCTGTGTGTGTTTACAGCTGTAAACATGCATCTATTTGGAGGGGATCACAAAGACACAAGAGCGTGGTGGGGAATGTTTGGATGACTGTAGCGAAGAAGCGCTGGAGAGCTGCAAAGGCTGATGGGAAGGTTTTTTTTTTTTTTCTTTCTTTAGGCTGTTGACTCTCTGTAAAGAATCACAGTTGCCTCGTTCTATGGAGGTGACTCAAACGTCTCAAGTGCGGCCAAAAGTTATCGATCAGTGACACAGAAGTCCGAACTTTTTAAACCACAACCTCTGATTTGAAGAATGTAACATCTAGTCAGAGGTGGTGAAGTAAAAGTACAGATAGTACAGATGCAGAGGTAAAAAGTTACTCAAGGAAAAGGAAAAGTATCACATGAAAAAAGTATTTAAGTATAAAAACGTTTAAAAATTTAATTTACTTTTTTAAAATTTACGTTACTTTTTACTTTACTTTGTATTTCACACAAATGTCATTAATTTCTTAAAGTGTAAATGTAATTTATGTGAAAAGTACTTTTTACTTTTCCATCCAGTTCAAAAATGTAGTGGAGTAGAAAGTACAGATACTGCTCTCAAATGTAATGAAGTAAAAGTAAAAAGTATCCACTGTAAATCCACTTAAGTAAACATTTTAGGTATCTGTACTTTACTTAAGTGCAGTACTTTACTACCTTTACCTCGTTACCTTCCAGCACTGGTTTTAGTTTGTATTAAGCTGCAAAACATCAACAGTCTGAGATGAATCTTGCACAAATTTGACTTTATAATTGGGTAAATGTGACGATATAACAATGAACTTTTGAGTGATCTTCATTCGCATGAGGCTCTTAAAATAAAAACTCCTGATCCACACCTGCTGCTCCTTCATCCTCTGATTAGTTTTTTTGTTTTTTGTCATTTTGAAGCCAGTTGGGAGTCAGGACAGGAGTTATGTGTTGATACTTTTTGGTGCAGAGGAGTTTTGAACCAGCTGGAAAAGCCCAATGGATTTCTGGATTAAACGTTCGTAGAGGAAATCCAAACGGCTGTAAGTGATGACTCCACAGTCTGCTCGAGGAATACACTTGTTTATTTGGGCTGTGGAATAAATTTGGAAAAAGAAGAAGTTTGATTTGAAGTTTATTTGTGAGCCAAAGTCAAATTGGGAGTCTAGAAGAAAACTGAGGTTGCTGGTGGGTGACTTTATAGAGAGGCTGAATTAGGTGAAACGTTGGGTTAAATTAGGTGGACCAAATAAAAGTATTTCAGTTTTTGACTTGTTTAACTGCATAAAAGTTAGCGAACATCCATTATGTTATGTCACAGCAGCAGTGGAGGAGTTGTGTCAGAGAATCGTGGTCATTCTTGCTCAAGTAGAGGTACAACAGAGTGTCATACAGGTGGGAAGTACAGCTTTTTTTTAATTTTTTCTCCTAAACCTTGGTACATTTTGGAATTAGTCCTATTCAAAAGCACTCGAAATACTTACTCATCCACACTGAATCTCATATTGGTTTAATATGCTGAATAGAGTGGCTTGCTCCGCACATGCCACGTCGTCCCTCCCGTGGGTACTGCTGAGATAATTGGAAGCAGAGGTTCTTCATTGAGATGATGCTGAGGCCAGTCAGGTGGAAACCCTCTTAATAGACTTCTGCTCCTGTCGCACACACTCATCGGCCCTGATGCAAACACACTCTATACTTTTACCTGCACTCTGTTGCACTCTCACTTTAGTCTCAGACGCTCTGCAAACTTTTGGTTGTTGCAGTTTTAAAGTGTGTATGACAAGTTAGACGACACAATTCACCAAAACTTTAGTTTTTGCTTCTATTTGAGCAATATTCTAATGTTCTATTAGAGATGTATGGTAAAAGCAGCTCTTGAGGTCAAAATGATGGCTGTTTCCTGTCTCAATCTAATTTTAAAGTGTTTTACTGTCCAAAAATCAGGAAGTGTGCGGTTAGCACGCTAGTTGTTTTACTGCTCTGGCTTCTGAAAGTTATAAAAAGCATTTATAAAATAAATAATTTGTGTGCTCAGAATGTGGGAAGTGAGGAATACATTTGCTGCAACACTTTTCAAACTTTTGGTTTTCACATTTTTAAGTAAAATCAAGTACAGCCTGTGTATATAAATGGACGTAGCCCACTGCTCACTGCGTGGGTGTAATTTTGCTCCATCAACTCTCCAATTCACTTTCAAAATTGAAAAGTGGTTGTCCCTCTCTCTGTAAGTGCTGCTGTCAGCCTCGTCATTCTAGTCTTAAAATGTTCATTTTAACCCTGCGTGATCTCGTGCTTTTTATTTAGGTGCTTTTTCTTTAAATCAAGATATGAACATTAATAACCGACCAATCAGGTGCCCTCTTTCCCCGTGGTCTGCACCCGCTGGACCACAGGGTCTGGTTTGACGGCGATTGGTTTGATTGACAGCGTTGCTACGCGCTCTCCCTCTACCAAACCAGCAGAGCAACAGGAACAGGCTGAGCATCTCCAACAACCTCACTCCTCATTGGACAGTTTGTTGCATTGGACATCACGCTTAGGGTGTAATACATATATCTCTATAGTGGAATGTTCAGCAGTTACCACGGTGACACAATGCACATTTTAGCAAACACTGACAAAAAACTTTTAAGATCGTCTGAAAACTCAAGAAAAAAAAAAAAACTAAATGGGTTTAAACAGCACATTTTCAGGAGCCTATGATCAATCTGAGCGTTCATGGTTCTGTTTAAGTGTTTGATTTTCAACAAAAAGGTGAGAGTGACTCACGGAAAAACTGTTGGCTAATGCTAGCTAGCTTGGAGCTTGTTTAACAGCACAAATCATCTCACCTGTTTTAGTTCCAGCTAAATCAGTTCTTCTGGCCAGATTGTGTTAAAATAAAACTCAGATTAAAGTCTAATAGGGCTTCTGACAGAGCAGTGCCTTCAGTTAGCATCACACCCAACTGGAACATGATGTAACATGTTCCATTGTGTTGTGTGGTAAAAGCAGAGTGAACTTATGTATCAGGACCTGGTTTGAAGAGCAAAGTTTGGCAAAAAGCTAAAGAGAATTTCAGATCTGAGAGGCAGTGCGGTGCTGTCCTGGAGATGGCTTTGTAGAAGAGATGAAGAGGTGCAGCGTCGGGGTTCTTTTATGGGTTAGGTGGACCACGAAGCACATGAGTGAATACTAAAGGCTAAAAGCTAAACTGCTGTCTTAAAGCATGCCTAAATATACAATAAAAATGTTAATGTTGCGATTATTGTAAGAGGAAACTACGCTACCTCCATTACTGACCTCATAAACAAACACTTACATCTTTAATCGTTTTTCATTCATAACGAGGCCTGTCACAGTAATTACTATATCGACTTATCCATTTAATATATTATAAATGGAACAATTATTTTTGGGGGTCAATATTTAACGTGGGTGCTTTTTCTTTAGAGTAGTGGGAAATATTTCTGGGGTTTTTTTTGCAATATTATAAGATTTGAGCTGTAGAAAGTTGAATTATGAACAAAAATGACACAAACTAATCAATCAAACTTTATATATCCAGCACTCGGGGTGACCAAAGCGCTTTCCAATAAAACCAACACAATATAAAAACATTTAAAATATTAAACAATGAAATGAAAACCAACTGTGCAAAGTGTCAGTGCATTACTAAGTGTTAAAGCCAGTCTGAATAAATCAATATAATGACTTAAGTGTTGCATTCTGCTGTTCATTTGTACAGCTCAACAATATTTAATTTAATGTATGTTTAGAGTACTTCTTTGGGAGTGGTGGTTGAAGTAGGAGGCAGACTATACCGTGCTCCACCGTGGAAAAATAATACATAGTTACAAAAAGTAAATGTGCTGAACTAAAACAAAAGCAACAGAAATGAAGAAACTAAGGAAAAAAAAAAACACGTACCCCCACGACCCGGATAAGTGGAAGAAAATGGATGGATGGGTTTAGTTTCAGTTGTATCATTTATCGTCTATATCGCACTCCAAAATGCGTCATTGTGGCCTATTCACAACATGCATTAAGTGGCAATTTCATAACAGCCTTTCATTTACGTCCTTCCCCTGATTAGATTCTGAATTGTACAACTTAATATTCCTCCATACTCTCCTTTCTTTGTCGTTTATCCTTCAATTTACCATTCACGCCCGACACCTGTGCTGTAAATCCGTTCTTTTGTTCAAATCATATCTCGTATCTTTCGCCTTGATAACAACCAATCCCCCTGTTGGCTCCCTGCACAATGCGCGCCACGCGGTTTAGATTGCCACTACCCATATCGCATTGCAATATTTAATCTTCCTTCTCATGCGAAGACGATCAGGTTTGCTTCGAATCCATTCTTCCCACTCGGAATAAAAAATGATTCAGGGACATATCTTTTGCTTATACCAGGTGATCAGAGTTTGGATGAAGCGTGAATCCCTTTGCAAATTGTTCGCCGAGCAATCTTTTTTATCGTGTTTTTTTTTTTTTTTTTTTTTCCTTACGTGTGCCTGTTTCAAGATGGCCGCCTTCCAACTCAATTTGCTGTCAGCGGACGGCCTATTTGGTTGAACATGTGTCCCACCATTTAGCCGGTATCCTACTGTGGCAATCTGACAGTGAGAGGTGGAATCATGCATATTTTAAGCTCCTCTGCTGTCCGTGGGTCCATTCATCTTCCCTTTACTTTTCTGTAGCAGTTTTGACTCACCACGGCATGTCCTCGGCGCAGTGGCTGATGGAAGCACTCTTATCTCACAACAAGGAGGTGGAGTTTGCATGTTCTCCCTGTGTTTGGGTGACTTTTCTTTGGATACTTAACGGAAATGGTGCATTAGGCCTAGTAGCTCTGTCGGTAGAGCGTTTGTCCCCTTTCCCGAAGGTTGACGATTGGAATCTCTCTCGACTTAACATGGACGTCATTGGAAGAGTAGTCGGATCCACTGACCCACAGATTGGCGGTGCGACTCCAGCTCCCACAGATGAATGTTGTCGTTGTGTCCTTGGGCAAGACACTTAACCGACACCCACCCCCAAGAAATTATAATACACCAAGGTCTGCAGGTCCTTTTAGAGTTTTTTCATTCTTCTTCCAATCCAACCATCCATTTTTTTTCCACTTATCAGGGGCTGGGTCGCGGGGGCAGCAGTCTAAGCAGCGACTCCCAGACTTCCCTCACCCCTGACAGCTCCTCCGGTGGGAACCCCAAGGCGTTCCCAGGCCAGCCCAGTTCCCAGTCCCTCCACTTTTCAGTATAACCATTCCGACAACTTAATACCAATAACAAATATGTTTGGGCGAGATGTGTAATCCACCTCACCCTCAGTGTCTGTGCACACTGGTGTATGTATGAATGTGTGTGCGAATGGGATAGTGGTTCCTTGTGGTGAGTGGTAAAGTTCTTTGAGTGTCTTGAAAGTGGAAAAGTGCTATATAAAATGTGACTATGACCATTGGAAATTGATATGAAAGGGCCTGAATCACTATATGACACTTTGGGGTGAGAGCTGATTGGCTGCGCAATGGTGGTCCACCCAGTTTCACTTTTCTGTCTGAAAAAACTGCTCTAAAGCTTTGTTAGTGGCCAACAATCAATGCAGATGGATACTAGTTATGTGCCAAAAGGTTTGTGAGTAGAGATCGACCGATATGTTTGGGTTTTTTCATGGTCAATGTCAATACCGATTGTTTAGGATCCAGAGAAACTGGTGTCTGATAAGCCTTGCCGATATTTTTGGGCTGATTTTGGTCACTTTCCCCAACTTCCATCCGTCCATTTTCTTTCGCTTATCCGGAGCCGAGTCGCAGGGGCAGCAGTCTAAGCAGGGACTCCCAGACTTCCCTCACCCCAGACATGTCCTCCAGCTCCTCCGATGGGACCCCAAGGCGTTCCCAGGCCAGCCGAGAGACATAGTCCCTCCAGCGTGTCCTGGGTCTTTCCTGGGGCCTCCTGAAAGTGGGACATTATCAAAAACCCCTCCCTTCCCCAACTTATGGCATTTTAATTTACTACAAACTCACCCACAGACCTACAAGAGAGCTATAGTCACGTTTTCTGCAGTTATCAACTTGCACTGTGTTAAAATAAAGCTTTGTGTGTGCTCTTTAGGCAGCAGGTCGGCCAAAACAAAATATCGACCAGTGCTGGAGATTTAAGGCCGATAGCGACCGACCAATGCTAAAAAGTGCCTGATTTATCAGCCAACTGATATATCGGTCTATGTCTATTTGTGAGAGCTAAGAACGAGTTGGACTGATGCAAATACCTACTTCTTTGGTTTGAAAATCAAGTACTTCCAGACACAGACATGCACAGCCAATAAAACTTGCGACTGCGCAGCTGGGTCCAAAGATAAAAACTGTAGAAAAGACAAAATTGTATCCGCACCGCAGTTCGTTGGAGCTCCCTATTGTTTTATTATTTTAATAACGCCACAATGAAATGAAGTACCCCAGCTTAAAAGAAAGTAAAATTGTAAAACGGCTCTTTGGTGTGCATTAGGAACAGGAGCTTCAACTGCCAAAACTGAATAATAAACCAACGCACTGGGAATGAGCTGTGACAAGACAAAAGGGGGGAAAAAAGTTGGAAATGTCTGTGTAGATGCCTGCAAATCCCGTTGAGCGAAAATATTTGATTAAAACAGCAGTGTACTGTATGACCAGGTGAAAAAAAACACTGTATCTGGCCTTAAGGATTAAGTGCAGATCTAAGGCCCCTCGTCACAGTACACAGATAAAAGTAGAACAGATTGTGCCTATTACACTGTATCTGTGAAGGAGAAGTATAAATTCAAGTGCCATTTGGGAAGAGGGGCTTCCATAATGAATTAGATAAGGGACTACGGGATACGCAGCCAGCCTTTTATTGCAATCTGTAAATCTTACATAATACCAGACCAGAAAGACAAAAAAACTGTGTGTGAATGTACGGTGTAGCACTATTAGTATGAGCCTGACAAATGATGTATCTGTGTAATAGCCACACTGCTCAAACACCAGCCCCGTCACTTAAGGCACATTATTAGTTTACCTAATTTCCTCTTTATTAATCACTGTAGGGTTTATCTGCCACTTCTCATTTTAATACGTTTAACGAAAGTCATATGTGCCGTGCAATATATTATATTATTAAAATAACCAGGCGGTGCTCCAACTAATTCAGCTAAAAACTGTTAAATGGCACAGGAGAGATCTTCACACAATGCACAAGCAGCACTGTAGTTGGATCTACCAAAGATGAGAAGCGGTGGAGCCAGGGACTGCTTTGTCAAACAGTATCATTTATTTTAAACAATAGAGGACGAAATAAATGCTTGGACAAATTGAGTTGTAAATGAACTATGAGATGCTGTTCGCACCAAATATACCCATAAGAAGGGGTGTCAAACACATTTTCACCGAGGGCCACATCAGCA